>JAQGAW010004155.1:0-11319 GCA_034698025.1 Phthiracarus crinitus | reverse complement strand
AAATATTATGTAATTTTTACGTAAATAAATATTTAAATATTATGAGATTTTAAATAAATATTTTGTGCTTCCTTGTTTATCATCAATAATCTCTAATCCAATGCATTGAAATACTTTTTAATACATTTTATACTATAATTGTGAACTGAAACCGATTTATTAAATATTTTTCAAGAAAACTTTTCTCGTTAAACACCACAGAGTTGATTTATTTAAAACCATTGAGAATCTTAATTTTCGTAAAAATATGATTTAAGCGAAAAATCACAAAATTTGGAATAAATATTTATAATAAAGCAAATTTTATTTCTTTTTTAATTTATGAATATTTTAGCTAAAATTTATAGAGGATAAAATCGGTTTAATCACATATAAAAACATATAATAACTAAATCTACAATAAATGTGCACGAAATAGTACAAATTAGGATTTTTAGGAACAAAAATTGGGTCTCAAAAAGCTTATTTTTGGCTATTTTACATGAATCGCCTGATATTGAACGTTATTCTTGAATATTTAATATTATAATATCTTTAAATTTAACTTTAAAAAATAAATTATATGTTCATACGTTATATCAAGGTGTCCCAAGAAGAATAATACCCTTCACCGTTTTATGTAATACCTCTAACTGTAGAAGAGTTATATACTTTCTCCACAAAACTCGCAACCTTCCCTATAAAATATTTTATTTTTTAAGTTGGATAAATTCCGGCAATTCTTCATTTATGAAGAATTATGATATATTAATTCACAGTTATTAAAGATTATTCTTGTGATAGATTTATAACCATTTAAAAATAGATTGACTTTTTTGCTGTATTATCAGATTTAAAGTAAGTTAATTTTAAAAATTTTATATGAAAACATTCAAGTCCAATAATTCTTATTAATTCAGAGCAAATGTGTTGACAAACATAAGAAAAATTAAATGAAATATATTCTAAATTTTCAAATTTTTAGAAATTTTTAATTAAATGATAATCAAACTTTCTATCCATTCAAAATCCTATGAATTTCAAATGAAGTCTTTTATGATTAACAAATTTTAAAAATGATTTTTTTTCAAATGAATAAAGTCCAAAACTATTTAAATTTATTTGATAATTTGAATCTTTTATCATAAGGTTATCTATAATATAGTGAATATTATAGTTTATATTGTTATATTGAAATATATGGTCAATTTATTAATAGATTTGTTAATATATGATTATAATCCATTGTTGCGTCTCAAATAGTAATATAATAGATGAACATTATAATATAATAGATTGAACACATAACTATGTTTAATTTGTATTTTTATATATAAATAGTTAATTTATATCTTGTTATTGTAGGATTAAAATTTATTTAAATGATTTTTTTAAATTTTAGACCTTAAACAAATAACAGTAATTATACTTTAAAAGAAAAGTTTAATTTTTTAATAAATTAAGTAAAATTAAAAAAAATAAAATGTAAAATTAGCTTTTAGCCATAAAATTTTAATTATTAATTAAAATAAAAAAATTACTTCTTTAACTTGCATTTCATTTTTTGATTTAAACATTATTTGAGACAAAATATAGTATTTAATATCAATAATAAACCATATTTGAAGTATAAAATTATTAAACAGAGGCATTACCCATTAATTAATTTTAGATGAAGATTAATATATAATTTAGTTTTTATTATATAAACTTATTTAAAAATTCTATATTTAAACATTAATTTAGATAAACGATAGCATTTAATATATTTAAAACTTTATTCAAGTCTAAAAAACGTAATAAACATAGGAAAACTCATTAATAAATTTAACTTGAAGAATAAGTTATGATTTGATAATAATGATATAATTTAATAACAATATTATACTGTATTTTTAATAAATAAAATGTATTATTACTTCGTAATTCATAAATTAAAAACCAAAATATCATGCTTATAATAGTTTTAGATTATTCCCAACTATATAAAAAAGTTTAAAATAGTGTAATATTTTTTAAAACATTCGTAATATATTAATAAAACAATATTTTGTGTTTATTTAAAATTTAAAGTAAAAAAAATTAATATTATTTATAAGATAAAAAAATTAAAATTAAATAATTTTAAGATTTTATCTAAATTACCAAGAAGATTGGAAATTACTTGTAAGTATTTCTATTATTTTGAAATTAATTTTTCTGTTGATTTTATTTATGTGATCTAATATCTTAAATTTATCAATATTTATAGGCTTTAAACTAACTGAATATAAACCAATTCTTTTTATACTTAAACAATTATCAATAAAATTTATAATTTTATTACTTGAAAACGGTTTTTTCACAAATTTATAACCTATTTTTAAGTCAATTAAGTTTTGTAAATGCGATATTTGTATTAATATTTGTTTAAATAGTGAACTTGCATAAAGCTCTTTATTATCGTCGTGATGGCTGCTATGAAAAAGTATATTTATTGATTTCAATTGTGGCAAATATATATGAATATCTTTAAAATCATTTTCATTTATAATAGTTTGTTCAAACTTCAAGTTTTTTAAATTAACACAAAATTTTAATAAAGAAACATTTTCTGATAAAATATAACGATTTTTTATGCTTATATATGTTAAATAAGTAAATCCTTTACCGAACATTTCGAAAAAAGGTGAATTTAAATTTTCTATTACTAATTTATTAAGTTGCTTACATCTTAAACATAAATCCGTTATAAATTTGCTAGAATTTTCGCTTGAACTGAAAGTACAACTAAGAAATTCAAGATTATATAATTCAGAAGAATTATTTAAAAAATTAATTTCATTGTCCATTCTGATATAGAATTTTAATGCTTTTAATCTATGTAAAAAATAATCAAAAAATATTTTATAATTATATTTATCAATACAATAACCAGATATTGATTTTATATTATCAAATAAATGATGCTTCTTAATTTTAAAACATTCTTCAAATGTTTGTTCTATGTTACAATGCCAGTCAGACTGTATTGTAATAAGTTTTGGAGCAAATTGTAATATAATTGATACAATTTCATTTTTATTTAAGCCATATTGAAAACAATTAAATAATGATAGCGATTCCAAACATTTTAGATTGTTTTCTGCGAAATTTTGGAAACATTTCTTTGTAACAGTTGTATAGTTACCCAAGCTGATAGTAAAATGTTTAAGTTTTGAACACCTTTTAGTCAAAATTTGAATTATTTTATCCGTCGTAAAATATCCAACAATAGATAAATCAATTATATTTTTACACTTTTTCAATACATATGCAAAATTTCGATGATTTATATTAGAGTAATCACACAAGTTACTAATGATGTAAGTTTTACATGAATCGCTATCTTTTTTATATTTGGATAAAACAAGCTTGACTTGTTTATTAAAAATTAAATTGTAAAATTGTCTTTTAACACAATGAATTTTAAAGCAATCACTTATTGATAAATATTTTAACAATTCTTCACAAATGTCATCTCCAAACCTATCGAAACTATTTCTATTTCTATTATAGTTATTTATTTGAAAGTATTTCAACATTTAAAATATAAATTAAACAAGTAATTATCTTTATTTACATAGAATTTATTTTTTCTTCAATTAAACAAAAACTTTTGTTTATTACTAAAATATTAATGTTTAAACAAAGGTCAAGTAACTTCTAGATACCAATTAAAATTATAAATTAAACAAAAATGATCAAAAATTTTTATATAAAATACTTATAACTGTTTTATACAATAAAAAGTCTCATAAGGAATAATATGTTAACTTATGATTAATTTTTTACTTGAACTTTCTTGCAATTGATTACAGACAACATTCAGTATTGAATAAAACAATACAATACAAAACAAGATGTCATAAAACGGAACTAATTATGGAATCACGAGAAATCTATCAGATGAGTTTATCTATAGTTCAAAATGTTTTTAAAGTTTTATCTCTATTATTTATTTATAAAATTAATTTCACTTTCTTGATTGTAGTGTTCATGTACTGCGCTATTATGTCAACAGCTTACAAAATTTACGCTCTCGTGTCAGTAGTTTTCATGTCTTTCGATTATGTTTAAGGACACCATTTATAACAATCTATTAAAAAATATTAATTTTTTGAATTAACAATAAACATAAACAAATACTTTTTTCAAAATTAAAAGAAAATATAGATAGACATAAGAAAATATAATTTAAATGCAAAAAATATATAGCTCTAATATCTTTACTATTCAATTGATTTAACTCAAAATAAAATACTAAGTGAGCTCATAATGAATGTTCTTTTTAGCTCACTTTAACTAAAGGAGCTATTGGATTTGCAATGTCTGTCTGTCTGTCCGTCCGTCTGTCTGTATGTCTGTGAATAGGTCTCTATATTTATTAAGGGATTTTTTCTCTATATTAATAAAGAGATTTTTTTCAAAAAAAAAGATTCCTATCGACAAAAATAGACTCCTCTCTTCAAAAAATCATTGTTGAAAAGACTTCTATCGGGCTTAAGATGGGTTAAAAATGGCTTTAAAATGGCCAAAAATGGCCAAAAATGAACTAAATATAAGCCTAAAATAGAACAAAAATGAGTTTTAAAATGATAAAAATGTACAAAATATGGCTTAAAATTTGCTAAAATGGGTTTTAAAAGTATAAAAATTGATTATATGATTGTAAAAATGGCTTTAAAATAATTAAAAAAATCTATTAAATTATGATAAAAATAGGATAGAATAGGATAATCTATTGTTTAAAACACGGGTCCTAATATAACGTTGTTATTTAAATTAAGGTTTATTAACAAAAACATTTTAATTCATTCAATTGACAATAGCCAAATAATATCATAAATTCAAACAAAAATATTAATAAATAATAAAAAATATAAACTATTCAACAAATATTGAAATATTTTACATTCTATTTATTAACTTTAGAACTGAAATCTTATCGTTTCAATTTATAATATGAGTTAAAAGTAACCTTTAATGAAGTACCAATTATTTATTTATTAGAAGATAAAAAAATTAGATTATGAATATAGACAACATTAAATTTGATATTTCACTCCAAAAGATGGTTTTAGATTAAAAGACGAATTACAATGTTTAATAATATCTTCATTCACAAACTTACAAATATTATAAAAAATTTATTAATAAAAATATAAAAATAATTATACATATTTTTATTAAGTGTAGTCAATAATTTGAGTTTTTGTTAGACAGTTTTAAATTTGATGCATAATAAAACTATAAGAATACATTTCGAGATGAGCATCCGCTGTCTCATCATTAGAGCCCACAAAATTTTGGAAAATAAATCCCAGTATTTAGAGTGGATTTTGGAACAAACTTTGGAGTTATTTTTGTAATATTTTTAATATTAAATAAAATAAATTTTAATTTTTGATGATTTAAAATTAGAATAATAATACATTCATAAAATTCTTATCTATAAAGTGGTTAAATTGAATTATATTCAAGCATTATGTGTTAGGTTTTTCCATGATTTGGTATTTAATTTCCATGCTCATATCTTTCCGCTTATAATTTAAAATACTTTTATATTATTAAGAAAAATATTTTAAAACAGATTTCAAAAATAATGCAAATTTATTAGTCAAATTATAATTAGAGCCTCAAAGTAATAGAATTTGATACTTTTTTATCTCATAAGCTATAACTATGTATGTTTGTATGTACACTAATCAATAATCAAATAAACTCCATTTATAATTGCAATTTTTGCTATAATGCTTATATAAATGCCATTTTCCAAAAAAATAGAAAAAATGTCGTTTAAATCTGATGAATTATGCGAACTCCATGATATTTATTTAAAAATTATCAAGAAAATTTTATTAAATAAAAAGTTTATTTTATTAAATTTTCAAATTTATTTTCTAAATTATAGATATTTATTGATTTATTTGAAATTGATATTTAAAATAAATGCTATTTTTAATGTTATTTTGGTCAGTTTTTAGAGCTATTTAGAGCGGAAATTTGATATGTAATAAATGCAATTATTTTGAGGCTTTTATTATTTTAATAGTCAACTTCGCTTTTTATGAAGCAATTACAATTAAATTCTTAAAATTTTATAAATTTTGGTTTTATTTAGAAAATTTTGAATTACACCTAATTTTTGAAAAATATGGAAAATAACATTGACATAAAAATTATCTTTAGTTCTCAATTCGTCCACAATTTTATCCCCTAATTTGAAAAAACTTAATATAAAAAAATTAGATTTCCAAAACTTTGAGGGTTCTACTCATCATTCAATTCACAGAATAAAGTTGCAATGTCGTAATTCAAAAAACTTTATTTCAATATAAATAAAAGAAGTGTTTGATTTCAAAAAATGCATAAACATTTTAAATCATAGATGTTGTTTTAGGGTTACTATTAACTTTCAAACACTAAAAAATGAAAATTATATTTATTATTTATTAATTTATGTAAAAAAAATAAAAAATATTGATTAATAAATATTTATCTAAAATTTGTAATTTTATACAAATTTTCTTTAAATTTAATTTGTTCAACATGACATAACAATTTTATTACTACTTATAAGTTCAGAAATATAATACTAATGATTTTCCATTTAATTTACAATAAAATAAAATAAAAAATTAATATTAAAATACATTTGACCAAATCTTAAACACTAGAATTAAAAATTTAATTTCTAAAACTTTAACTGAATATTGAAATGCTGAATAAAATTTAAAATTTTCAAATTATCTTTCTCACGAACAATTATACTATAAGCGGAAATGCTAACTCAATTATTGAATCATAAGAATTTTATTGCATGTTTTTAAGCAACTGACGATCATTTCGTCATTTAAAAATTTTAATTTTTAAATGATTAACTGATAATTTCGTGAATATCCGAAAGCTATGGTATTCAAACTTGTCATAGAATAAAAATATTTTTACCCTTATCATTTTTTAAAAATAATAATTCAATAAATGAGTTCAAATAGAACAATACTAAGATCTATTGAATCACATACTAAATTGTATTGAATTTATTTAAAATATAGATTATATCTATAGAATAGAAAAAAAAGATAATAGAAATTTACGATCAATATAGTGTAATGAATTAATAAAGTAATAATGAAAATTAAGTATATACATGACTAACAATGACACGTGATTGATTAAAAATTCAGTTTTTATAATATGGGTAACGGAATACTATTGAAGCTTTATAAAGACTAAAATTAATATTGTGGTGATCTATTGTTCACATAAACTGAATTTTAATAAATATTTATCTCAAAAGAATAATATTTATATTAATTCGATATAGCTAAAACAATATAAAATAAATATGATTTTTTGATAAATATAAAATTTCATAGAAAAAAAACTAAGTATATTTATAGTTTCTCAAAAAGACTAGGTTTTAAGTTTCATGACAACGAACAATTTGTCTTAGATTTTTTTTACAAATTTTTTTCTTTCAATCTATTGACTGAAATGTTTTATTACTTTTAATATTCTGATATAAATTGTTTTTAACGAAAAATATATAAATTTATTTTATATTATTATAAATAGTACTTCAGTAAATGTTTTAAGATTTTTGATTCTATTGTGTTTAAACTTCCGTCAAGTTTACATTCAAATTGCAAAAATTGTTATTAAGCGGATACTCTAAATCATAAGATAAGCGAATATAATTAAGTTTTCGAAAGGTAATAACTTGAAAATGTTTTTATTATGTTATTAAAAACAATAATTTATACAATAATATCCTATTTTTATCATAGTTAATAGATTTTTACGATATGTTTAAATATTATTAAAACATTTTATCACATATCGTCACATATAAGACTATATAATTCCTTTTTAGTCATTTTTTTTGTCTATATTTAGCCAATAAAACGTATTATTGTTATATTATAAGCCCTTCTTTATTTCATTTTATTCATTTTTTTGACCTTTTTTAAAGTCATTTTAGCAATTATTAAGTCATATTGGAATCATACTTATCAACAATGATTTTTTTAAGATTGGAGTCCTTTTTTTGTCGATTAGTCTATTTTGAAAAAATCCTTTAATAAATATATAACTGACTACAATCATACATGCAGACAGAATGTCAAATTTAATAGCAACATCTGTTAAAGTGAGCAAAGGTTTTTATTTATTTTCAAAACCGCTAAAATATGTGAAATATTATTTATAATCGTACCTCCAATACAAACTGGTTCCTGGAGCTTAAAGACAATCATTTCAATAATAATAAAGTATTAAAACTTGTATTTGCTTGGATTTTTAAATTTTGGGGCAAATTAACACTTTATTGTGTAAAAATATCATTTATAAATTTTAAATGGAAAAATTTTATGTAAAATATTAAATATTTTCTGTTTATGTAGTTTATTAATAAATTGAAACAAGAACTCGATAATTTTTAGTTCATTTAACTATAAGCAAATATAAGTAAATCTCAAAAATTAATTATGTCAAAAGTATTGAACTACACTATTGTTGTCTTAGATGAGACCAACGGATTCGATTGTTAACCGATTAAGTGCTTCTCACGCATATGAGAGTAACCAAAGGTAAATCAATACGAATAGGATATCTGAATCGGGTAATAATAGAATAATATATGTGCTCAATTATTAACAATAATTAAGTTACAGTTTATATTATTATTTTTAATATAAAATATTAAAAATTCCTTAAAATAATTATCAAATTATTTAAATTTTGATTTTGAATTCTGTATAAAATGTTTAAAATTATTAAGTCAACTTTAAAAAGTAAATCGTATTTGAGTTAAATAAAATTATCTCAAATGTATAATGGGTTTAGTTTAAAGAAGTTTTTTTATAATTTTATAATGATGTTTAATAATAAAAATTGTAATTGAAAAAAAATTTATAATAATATCATGTAATTTTTAATAATTAACTCATCAAATATGATGTCATTTTTGTTAAATTAACTTAAATATAACATTATTACAACAAACATTTATGAAAAAGTTGTTTCGTAAATTGAATTTTAATTTACAGTAATTTTTTTAAGATCGTTCTAAAACTTAGAAAATATTATTGAAATCTACTTATAAATAAATTTAATTCTCATAAAATTATATATTTAAATACTTTAACTAAAATAATATCGTATAATTGGCTTTTAAGTTATTAATAATGGAAAAAAAATAATTTTAAAAAACGAACTCTTTAAACTGTAAGAATAAACAAAAATTCTTGATTATAACACTTGTTTATTTAATAAAATTATCTTCCGTGTACAAAATATTTTCAGAAATGTATCAAAATATTCAAAAATAAATTTCCATTACAACAATAGAATGTAATACTTAAAAAAGTAATAAATTAAATAATAGAGAAATTTATTTTCCAAAAAGAAGATTATACAAAAAAATTGCGTTTATTAATAATAAGTTATTATGAATATCTATTCTCTCTTGTTTTTTAAAAAAAAATTTGAGAAAAGAAAGCTAAAGTTAAAATATCTTTTTTAAATTAATTTTTTTACCTAACCTAACCAATTAAATATTTTTAAAAAATTTTTTATATTAGTTACAATAATTGATTTTTTTTGCTTTCGAATAATTAAATTCTATGATTTTAAAAAAAAACGTATAATTAAAATAGAATTATGATAAAGGACACAAAATTGTAAATTAACGATTCTTTGAAACGTATATATCGAAAACGAATGTGCAAAGAAAATATAGATGAATAATAATTAAATTAACTTTTTAAATTAATTTCTCGTTTATAACAATTTTTTTATTTTCTAACGATTTTATTTTATTTCATAAAAATTGCAATTTTTATTGAAAAATCGTATATAAATGATAAATTCTAATTAAATTGTCGTGTAAATCCGAATAAATTTGGAAGTGGGTGTTCGAAAAATATTACAAAAAACTTTAATCTCTATTTAAATACGAAAATTATTATAATGTCATATAAAACAAATTTAGTTTTGATTTTTTGAAAATTCTTTATAAAAATTTTTTTATTAAACTTTTTTTTTGTTAAACTTAAAAATAAATAATTTACTATTTTATATTTTAAAATGGCGTTGATTTTTATTTATTATTTTCTGTATTGTATAAAATAAATAAAAAATACTAAAGTTTTTAAATTAATTTTATTATTAAAACTGATTTATAATATTCTAAAACAACTTTAATAAAACAATAATTATGTTTTAATCTATTAAAATACATAAATTTTTTAATAAATTTTATAAAATTTAAATTATATAGCGTCTAATAAGTAAAACATTGAAATCTCAGTATAGTAAATTAAATTAAATTAAAAATTATTAGATTTCTATGAATGTAAAACTGGAAAATGGACAAACAATTAAATAACGAATGAAAAGAGATAAAATACTTAAAGTTTTTAAGAATAGTTGTATTATATAATTAAAATTTAAAAATTAGTTAATTATTAAAAATATGGATTGTAATTCCATAAGTGATTAAATGATTCAACTAATATACTCTTTATTTAAGTTTAGTTTAGGAAAAAGTATCATGACTTATTTCCACGATTAATCATTGTTGTTTGGATTATTATTTTCTTTTCTAGAATTGTAACAAAAATTATTTCAAACTATTCGTATTTAAATTATTTTTAAAATTATTGCTTATTACTTTATTAATAAAAAAGAAAATAATTATCGGCAAAATAATATATCGATTGATGACAAAACATTTCACTCATTGTTAATCAATTCAGAGTTTAAAGAAATGATTCAGAAATATCGCGTCAATTTTAAGTACTTAAAGATAAAAAAGATAGATACTGTTTTTAACAATTTTTTTTAATTATTGTTTTTTAAATTTTATATATTATTTTTTATTATTTTTTAAATTATTTTTTGGTTAAGATAAGGGTTGATTTATAAAATGAAAAACAAGTTTTCGGTAATATAATATTGTTTCCTATAATACATTGTTCATTGTCATCGTTAGTAGTCAGTTGCGACGATTAATTTCGTCGAATAATTGGAAAAAAATTCAAGAAAAATGTAAAAACAAAACCTTTTTTTGATAAAAACATTTCGAATATTATCGATGCATCAGTTGATTAGCATAAAATAGTCCGGTCTGTGTTGTCGTGGGCTAACGCGTACACCTGTGAGCAATGACTGTTGTGGGTTCGCGCCCTGTGAGCGTTGCATTAAGCTTCGCTCTCCAGTTATCTCTCATCTGAGAGAACAGACGCGGCTGTGGGTTCGGCGGTATCCACGTTAATCTGTGACCGCAGCTCTTCTATCGCTATCCGCCGCGATGGT
>JAQGAW010004154.1:0-11320 GCA_034698025.1 Phthiracarus crinitus | reverse complement strand
AAAACGAATTTTAGTGATTTTTGGTAGTTATGGTGAAATTTGGGATTTTCCCAAAAATCACATCTCTGATTATTATTGTTAGAGATTAGCATGGAAACCAAACCAATGATGAAACTCATCTGTAGGCTTAATAATACTATTTATCCGCCATTTTTTCTCATGCCCTGCCGACATGCCATAAATAGGGATCGGAAATTTCGGTCAGAAAAATGTTTAAATTAGGTCGGTTTTCAGTTGGTTTTTTTTGTCTAAATTCGGTTAACTATTCGTTTGAAGTTTTTACCTTATGAACATGTAAATTATAATTTTATGCATTTTGATGATTTTATGAGTAAATAATATTATAAATTTAATAATTTATTTTCGTGTAAAAAAACAATTTTAAATCTCTAGCAATTTATCAATTTATTTTTAATACTTTCTCAAGTTTTCATCTATCGATGGTTAACATGCACTTAATGTTTAAATTTATTCAATCTTATTTTTTCAAAAAATATCTTACAATCTTAATAATTATTCAAAAACCACGTATATTAATAGATTTTGATGAAATTCGCTTTCAAATATAAAATTTAGGTTTTTTTTGGTTAGATATGCAGAAGTCGTTTTTTTTGATTGAAAAATTTTACTTAAAACGCGTTATTTTTAATGAATTAATGCTTATAATATCTTTAACCGAAGTTTAAACCAAGAAAAACATTTCGGTTAAAGCTGAAATTTCCGATACCTACCCATAAATCATAAGACCAAAATCTTTACAGTGCGACTTTGTTTTGTATCGCGACCCTAAGTTTGAGAACCTCTGCATTATTTCCTACGAATTGTAATAAAATACTTGATTTTTATTGTCACTGTTTAAACACAAAATTTATACTTAAAATATCCCAAAACACAACACATAATTATTTGTGGTAAACCAGAAGTTGTGTTTATTTCGCGCATATTAAGTTGATTTACCAAACAAATTGCATACAAAATATTGATTAATAATTTAATGTACACCAAAATGATAAAAATGAATTCGATGTTACTTTATTAATGCGAATCTCAATGCAGATGTTTATTCTAATATGATTACAGCGATTCTATATACAGATATAATTCCTATGAACGCAACCGTAATTTAAAATTTGCATAATTAAACAAAATGTGTGCGCATTTATATTATGCAAAATAGAATCTAGCGATTACGCCATAGAAGAAATGAAAAAAAGTTGATACCCAATTATGCAAACCCGAAAATACTAAACAAAAATAGTATCTAATAATAATAAAAGTTGTGTGCAGTTCGCGATCCAGTCGTAAACACGGGTTTATTCCGCGTATCATATCATGCATATCTAATTGAGTTGTGTTTCCTTAGAACGAGATTAATAAAGAAAACGGGGAAAAATGTGAAACAAAAAAATTAGTTATAATAAACAAATAAAAATAATAAGCATTTTATGCTATTCATAGATAGAAATATGATAAAAGGAAATATTCTCAGTAAAAAACCGGTAATAAATATTTTATTCTTTTTCTTTTTTTTGATAAATATATATAAGAAGTCATTTGATGCCATCCGATAATACTTCTGATGAATTGCAAATTTTTTTGGTTTTGTTTGCTTTACGATCATTATCTGCTCGAAACAGACTTAACAACACAAAGGTATAAAAATGAATTAAAATTTCCATAAAATTTTAATGAGGAGAAAAAACATCAGTGAAGGTTATTTAAGAGCGAAAGAGAAACATTTCATTTGAAGAGTCGAAAAGAATTTTTCGTCTGCTTTGTATGGTTAGTTAATGCCTTTATATCGTGAAAAAAGAGTGCACTTCATCGGTAAAAATAAATATATATTGAAATATGCTGTACTATACAGTGTAAATAAATGGTACAGTGTATAGTTAAGTTAGCAATGGTGCTCGTATTTAGTGAAAGCAGTATTGCATCAAATATACTGTAGAATTTAACATTTAGATCAAAGGATGCTAACGTTGTAAGCCCTCAAGGGTCCAATGCAATGAAATGGTCACATCTGCCTTTTTTACCGTACATTTTCAGATCAACCAAATGAGTTCTGCATAAAACTTAGTAGCCATAGGCGTATACCTCGTTCTAAACAATATCTCCATAGAGAGAGAGAACGAAATGAAACGAAATAGAAAAAATAGAAATAAAATTTCGTCCTCCAGTTAAAGCTATTTTGATGTTCGTCTAAACGAAATTCGCGATACACACCATTTTTTAAAGCGATTTTATCTCACAAATGCAAATCCAACGCTTAGAGAACTTGAGATATAAAACGAGGGGTGACTCAGTTTTAGTGTGTGAAACAGAGATAGAGATAGAGAACAGAGAAATGGAGAAACAGAGCGATGGTTAGAGAAATCTAAATGAATGAGAGGATGAGCTCTATTTGCAGCCAATTCTATGTAAACATGAATAAAAATATTGATAGCGACAACGTCTGAGAGCATTTTGTATGTATGCAACACACATACACACATACGTACAGTAGAAGACAGACACACACATCCATAACACGTAATACTGTACAGCACTCTGTTCTTACTTTTTTAATGCATCGATCGCTTAATGTTATGTACGCAATGTTTTATGTATTCGGTAAGCTTATCCATAAGGTAATGGTCTGCACAGAATTTCGGTTAGGATTTGAAATAATAAAATGCTTCTATGAAAGGAAGTGAAGCGGATTTATGAACTCAATAGAGATTCGAAACGCAAATAAATTAAAGGCTCTTTTATTATTAGATATATCCGTTTTAATTATAGCGAAACCCGCAATAAACGCATTTAATCTTAAATGTCAAATACTAGAATTGGGTTTAGCATTGAGATTTGAGTTTTTCAATTAAAATCAAGAGCAAATAACAGATGAGATCAAAGTAGAGCTCAAACTGTACACATATAACTCAGACAATCAATTTCGACCTCAAATGGGAGAAAAATAATTTCTGATTGCATTTTTGCTTCTTATTTCTTAATCGCGTAATTAGTGGGTCAAAATAATTAAAAATTGGTAATCAATTTCATGTCATTAAACATAATTAGTTCAGCATTGATATATTTGTTATTTGTTACAATTATTGAGTACTATATAGGCTCTGCCTTTAATGAAAAAAATAATTATCTACTCATAAATTTTTAAATATATCCGATTCTTCAAATACTTTTGATGTAAAATATTTTTTAAATCAATAATTAATTACATGCCCATATAAATCATAATTACAGTAAACAATTTTATCCTTATTAATATGCGTTTAAAAATCTTACTTATTTAACCTAAAAAAACTTATGGTCAAATTCAGTGACTGATTATCTATATTTTTTGTTTTCGAAATCTAAATATTAAAAAATACGTAGGAATACAGTAATGGGAAACTACAGTATAATGCGTCATATTATTTATACGCCATATTATCTCCCGTTATCGCGAGTATCAATCTTTGAAAAATAATAATATGTTATAATAAAGATATATTTGATCATAATTACAGTCAAATAAAAATGAGTTTCCCATTCGTTAGATGAGAGGTTTTTTTCCAAGTTTTTGTTTGTTTTCGTTATTTATTTATTTTGTTGCGCACATAATAGAAGTGCATTTTCTTCGATTAAATATGCGATCAACGACTGATCTGATTCTCAAATCCATTTTCTTTTAAATTCGCTTTTTCTTCATGTTTTTCTATCATCTATTTTCCCATCACATTTGATATTTCATATTTCTTTTGGTCGTATTAGATAAAGCAAGTGCCAAATCCTTTATATAATGTTAGAGAAAATGGACATTACTCTCCTCTCTTTCACATCATAATAACTTTACAGCAAAAATAGAAAGAAAGAAAGTGGGCATAAAGTTTCTTTAGAGACACACACATACAAGAAATATATAAAAATAAAGAAATACCATTTACAATGTGTATGTGCATGAATTTGCTTATCTTTTTTCGCCAATACATAATTTTTTTTCGCTCTCTATTTGTGTGTCGAACGCGAGAAAAAGAAGTCAGTATATATATGTTTATGCGTTACGGGGAGTCTTAGACATAAACTGTAACTGATTTTTTTGAGGCTCCCCACAGACATCTGAAATAACTTTGCTCAACAGAAGACATCGAATTTTGATGAGGAATAATGCATTAAAACGGACGCTAACGCACGAACCAATGAAAGCAAACTGAATGAGTAAAATAAAATCAAACGTTAGTATTAGAAGAGATGTGTGAATAAAAGTGTATATTTCTCCAGTATTACGGGATCAATGAGTGCTGTTTTTCCAAAAGAATGAAAAAAAGAGAGGAAAGTTTCAAAATGATAAACATATAACAGCTATTTGTGTGTGTGTTTTATCATATTCAATATTTTTCGTATCACATTGCCAAACATTTGTGTTTGACATGAGTGCATGAAACGTGAATACAAGCACACACATACACATACACACACAGCAACGGCTCAATTCAAAGATCTCTTTTCTTTCATATCTAAACAAAAATGTTTTACATCTCATCATAACATGTGCAGTATATATATATGCTTACCTCTCTCTTTGTAGTTTATTACAGGCTTATGTGTCAAAAATAAGTCAGTTTTTTGGCGAGTTTGTCAATCCTCGGTTTACTCAATTATGCCATACAAACTCATTTATGTATTGGTAAAAACGTGAATAAACTCTAAAACATAATGAATATACAGAATATATTTTATGAGTTAAAAAGAAGACTTCTGTTTAGTTTCAAATATCAGTGTGTCATGAGATGCTAAATACTTGGAAACGATATTTCTATCTTTTTTTTGTATTTCAAGGTTTCAAAAAATGATTTTAAATTTTCAAATACTATCAAAAGTACTTAAAACATCGGAAAATCTTTTTAAACGCATAAATTATACTTCATTTTTGTCGTAAAAACAACAACTCATTTCCTTTTGCTTTGATGACTGATTTAGAAGAAAAATATAAAGAGCATACACAGTACATGCAAACGAGTCAATGAAAATCGAATTAATAAAATTTCGAGAAACAAACTATAAAATGTAAGCGTTAAAAATTAGAAAGCAGGCGAAGATTTTATTATATATACGAATCAAAGAATTTATAATGAATAATGTATCTGTTAATTAAAAATAAGTTATACTCAAATTAAGAATTTTTCGAGTTTACGACAGCTCTGCTAATGATCTGTTTATACATCTAAGTTTTATTACAAATAAAACTTTTCTTATATAATAGATTTTGATTTATAGAGAAGAGAGCGGAGAGAGATCGTGACTGGTTTAGGGATTGGAATTAAAATATTACTTATTGCTGCTCTACTTCTCTACTTTCAGTTAAAGTTTACACTATTTAAACAATCAATTATTCAAATCGAAATTACTGAACGTGAAAAGTAGTTTAAATACTGATTTTAATTTAATTAGTCAAATAATAAAAGTTGTAAATAAATAGAGCTATAATTTTTTATATTATGGGATTCTTAAATGATAATCTCTGAAATAAATGATTAAAGCAATTATTATAATTCTGTAAGAGAAAAACCCATTCGTCTATAAATAATTAACTATTATTACACTAATTAGTATTATTGAAAGACAATGATTTGAATGGTTGATCGATCAACTTTAAGTTATTTATATATTATATAGTGTTACTATTTTTATGATTTTCTTTTACAGTATTTTCCTCAACCTTATCGTTATAATTCATATTCTAACGCATAAAATCGAAACAAACGAGTAATTTTACGATTTTGTGCAAATATTGGTACTAAGAAATGACACACTACTTTACAATCACTGTTTATGTAATCCTGTATTGTCCCAAAAAATATAACAGACAAACAGATAGATAGGGTGTGGTTTGGAATAAGAAACAGAAAAAAAGTTATATCGTAGCGCATATTACTATCGCATATAACCGTGGAAGTCGTAAAAACGTTTTTCGATCGCATTATTGTGATCACTTTTAACTCGCAATATACTGTTGACTACGTATATCGGTGTAAATAAATTACTTGGATTTATGAAATAAGAGAAATGGCACGCATAGATATTTTTAATGGTTTATCACTATGCGCGCAAATTAAACAAAAAATGTGTTCGCTTCGCATTTATATGTTGGAAATTTTTAAAATACCCTTTTCGCTCAATTTCTATTTAATGAATTGCATTAAAACTGGCGAGCAATCAAATTTCGGCGAGATTTTTGAAATTTAATATTATGGACGCGTGAGTTATCACCTTATCGTTAACATGTCAATGATATAACAAAAATAATAAAAATAAATAAAGACACGAAAAATAAAAGCTCAGTTTATCCGAACGTTATATACTGTACAAACATGAGCTTTAAGTATAATAAAGTGCAATACAGTAGTAGTTTGTTTGAAAGTCAAAGAACTACACAAAAATTTAAGATATTCTCGAATTACGTTTTAGCGTACAAACTGCAAACAGATCTTTTTTAATGTAAATGAGATATACCTGTTGGAAGATCCACTGGCATAAGATTACAACTATTGAGATGCACTGAATTTTATTTTTTTCTGTTATCTATTAGGATATGACTAACTGTGAGGAACGCTATCCATATTAATAGTGCAGTAGGAAAATATGATAAAAACAATGCTATCGTATTACACTATCAAAGAAAAAATCACAAAAATTCGTAAGGAATTTAAGTAAAAGTTTTAACATTTTCAGTGAGTTTCTAAATTTTTTTAAAAAGACGGATCAAATGCCCAAAACAAAAAAGTTTGTCATTACTTTTAGATGATTAGTTTGTTTAGCTTTATAATAAAATATTAAATTATTTTATTTTTTGGTATTAAAACTCTTTTCTGCGTTTCATATTATTATTTTTGACAAATGAATCTTTCATTTCTTATTTTTTTAGTTCTATTTTCAAATCAAAAAACAAGAATGATTGCGCCAAAACAGTTTCTTCAGCATTCGTGTTCGTTATTTCTTTAGTGCTTTATTGTTGCTTACTTTTAAATCTTTTAAGTCTGTGCGACGTATAAATTTAAAACTACTTTTAGATTTCATAAAATTACAAATCCACTTTAGTTAATACAAAAAAATACCAGACATATAACATTAGCCAAATCTAAGAGATTAATTTGATACGAACCAAAATGCTCAACAAATGATAGAATAATGCAAAATCATTATCCAAAATTTATGAATTGTTAAGAGATTGCAATATTTTAAACTGTCGTTTTTGAAACATTTTTTTACGATTCACTCAATGAACACAATTATTCATTGAATGTTTTTGCTGGTTGTCTGCGCAGAAAAAGACATCTGATTGCTATTATTATATATATTTTGGTTGCTTATCGATTAAAATGAACAATTTATTTTATTATAATGTTTATAATTAATTTTCAGTTTCATAAGCAAAATCATTAGAAATCATTTATTTCGAAAGTATTTGAGCGTAAAAGTTTCAAAGATCTCTTTTAGTGTATGTATGTATGCCTTAAGAAACGTTTGCTTTTCAAACCATTATCTAAAGAATTTCGGTTTTTGGCATAATTCTAGAAAACAGAATTTTTTGTTTGTCTGATTTTCTGGATATTTCTCGTTATTCTTTTACGCTTAAATTCCGTCTGTTGTCATCCTATTTATAAATTTAATATTTGTTTTTTTTGCATTCAATATAATTAATCATTAAATGATTGATTTTTGTTTTTCTCCGACAATTTATATTTTATTTTTAATTCAATTGAATTTCGAGAAAAAAATAATTTATTATTGAAATATTTGGTATACATTTATTTATTGGGTTATGTTTAATTAAATTTTAAAATTATTGATATTTGATTGTAGATTCAGAATGATGTTTGTACTAAAGCTTATAAAAATTTTAATTTAAAAATACATTTATTTGCGTTAATAAAAAATTGTTGTTCGTTTTTTTGTTACAACTAAATTTGAAATCATAGCTTGCTTTTTAGATTACCGTAGATTTTTTAATGCAAATTTTTAATCTTAAATGTATTAAATCTATACGACAAGAAAAGTATGTTCACTTAGATTTGATTAATTATCGAATGGCATTGTAGAAACGAAAAAAGAGATACCAAGGAAACGAAACAAATAAAATTAGGAGTAAAATATGCCAGAAGCGAATAACGCGAGTTTTAAAATCATGAGTACTCGCATGATTGAAATAATTTTTTCCCGAATTCAGTTCAATTCAGTTTTTCATAATTTTGCAATCAATAATAATAGGAAAAAAAGCAAATTTTGTTACTTTTTATATTATTTAAAGTTGTAACTCGAGATATGATCAAATACATAAACCATTTCTATGCTAATTTTTACCAAACTATTAATTTTTTAATGTAATATTGAAAATATGTAGAATAAAAGTGAAATTAATTGCAATAATTTATCAATAAGTTAAAACATGATTAACTTTGATAAAAAAATCACGACTAAGAAATCAAAATTGATAACGAAAACAGATAACTTTTGAACTGAAATGAAAAATTGTTAATAAAAATTATGCTAAATTTATTAAAAAATATTGATCCGTTTTTGTTGACAAATAAATAAATAAAATTTTGTAAAAAACATAAAAAAAATCGGATATGTAAACTAATTACAGGGGAAATATGCAAAAATATTAATAAGTTAATTTATAAGCAAAAAGAAGATTAGTTCTGCCTTAGAAATTAATTTAAATACACTCCACTCTGCATAACATAGAAATAAAGTAACGCCGAAAAGTTAAGTGCAAATTTATCAAATATGAAATATAGTTAAAATAATTTTATAAAATTAATAAGAAAATCAATTAACTTGAATTTAAATTTGTAAAAATTTCATTTTCAATTTATTAACCATAATTATATACTACTATGCGCCTAACTGTAATTATTGTGTTAGAATTTTAGCATTATGGGGTCTCATTAAAAATTCATTATTTTAGCCTTTTGTTCCAAAATTTTACAAATTTTTCCAATGGACTGAAATGTGAAATGTGCGAACTCTAAAAATGCATCGAATTTAAACTATAAATTTTTTAATTATTAAAAATAATAACCTAAAAATTTCGTCGGATATTATATAGAGTTAATTTTTCAATATCGTCACAAAATTATTTATTTGACATTCGATTTTTAAAATTCTAGTCGAGCTCATAATGATCACCAATTAAGTGCTTTCAATAATGGCCTACAGGAACCTAATTCTTAGATTTGATTTTAAAATCTAAAATACTCATAGACAACAGATGGCACGATCAAGGAGTTAAATGTGATTCTGTGACCACTATTTGTTTAATGACTCGGAGAACAAGTAGAAACTTCTATATAAATAGTTTAGTGTAGGCATAAGACTTCAAAAGTATTCAATTGATATAAATATTACGTCCAACTCATAAGATAAAATTTAATCATAGTATAATAAATTGCGATCAAATTATTTTGTGCGATAAATTTGCGCAAAACATATCGAAACGAATACCCGGTAATAAATAAAAGTAATATATTGTGAGCGGAAAAAAATAAAATATTATAAATTAAATTTTTTATTTGCGGGATTTCTCTTTTTTTGGTAATCTCACAATTTAAGGTTTGGTGCAAATGATTTAAGTTTGCGAAAAACCAGCGCTTAAATTATAGAAAAAAATATATGAGTAGTGGCGCTGATCCGCACCCATATATCTGTGCGCTGTTGAAGAGGTTTGGTGTTTGCCATTATCTCTATGTGCGAACGTCAAAAAAATACTGGCATAATAAAACTTTTTTAAAAAATGTTTTATTTGATTTCAAACGAAACGAGACATTGAATTATGAGAATACATAAGTTATGACAAGCCCAGCATTAAACAACACTCGTATGAGTAGACTAAGAAATATAGTTATGCGTAAGCTATAACCGAAAATCAGTGAATTTTCAATGAAAAAAAGTCGGAAAATAAAGCGACGACAGCGATGTTATTACTTTAAAACTGAAATAATGCGCAAAAAAGAGAAAGAAGAACGAGATATTCGAACGATAGAAGCAATAATCTAAAAAATATCGTTAAAGGAATTCTTTGTAGCAAATGATTAGTTTGTCTGCCATTTCTTTAATTGAGTTAACGATACGCTATATCTCAATGGAATTTCAACATCCAATGCGAAACTACATGTTTAAAATAATTCTTTTATTTTACTGTCTCTATCTCTCGCACTCTCTCTCCCATACATTGGAAATGGAAATTATTCTTTCGTGAACCGACTAACATAGTAATACCAATTATTCTTTAACTTAGTTTTCGTTTTTCTCTTTCCACTCAATCGTTTTTCTATATATACCGTAACAAACGAGCGCTCTATCATTAAACCAAATATAGCGACAGTGACCGTGTCGTCGATAATACTATATTTTTTACGCGTTCAGTAATCATAGCATTGAATCTCATGGTTAATAATTGTTTGCCACCAATAGTCTGCCTCTTATTCGGGTTTCTTAGACTCACTGTTATTTAGTAGTCGCTAAATCTAAATAATCACTTAACATCTGTATGTTTTACTAACCTTAACGAATAATCGCCGCATTCGTAAACTGCGGAGAAAATCATTTTCGGTTCGAAAAATTTTGTTATGCATTCGAGAATTTTAGCATTAAGTGTTGTTGTTATGTACCATTTATATCATTCATAATTTCGCTTATAATTTAAATATATATTCTTTCTGGCTATGGCTTATTTAAAAGTAAATTGCTATGTTTTATATCAGCACAAAAAACTCTATAGCATATAATTATAAACGTTTTTGTTTAATAGAAAGAAAAACAGAAAAAACTTTTTTTGGCACTACTTGTTTCGTAACAAAATTGGTGGTGATTTGTAAATAAGTACTTATGAGAATTTTTTGTACACTTTTTCGACATTTTTTTCGCTATTATAAGTAAATATATAAAAAAATTAAACACAAAATAATTTTATTTGTTATTTCAATCAATTATTAAATTCTTTTATTGAAAAAAATTCCAATTATTTGATACGAAGTTTCATTTTACAGAAACTGTAGTTTGCGTTTTTCTTTGCTAACGTTTGCCAAAAAAAATTAATTTCTTTCTATTTATGATTTCTCACCCCATATCTTAGTTACTGTCACGGAAAACAATTTTTTTTCTATATTAATCTATAATGCCGTTATATAAGCAATTATACTAAATTTAGTGTATTATTTTAAATATAAGTGATCGGAATAAGATGAAAAAAACTTGATAAGTTGTCAATTATTTTATCAAAAATGATACGTAAATTTATATTTGTTTTTTGTTTTTTCTTGGAGTGTGTGTGTGTGTG
>JAQGAW010004153.1:0-11322 GCA_034698025.1 Phthiracarus crinitus | reverse complement strand
AATATATTATCTTTTAAATTTCCATGTTGTGATGACTTTACAATGTTGAGACTAACAATAATATTAGATATATTTTTCAGTTCAATATCTTTAAATGAACTTTGTAATGGTGTATTATACTCAATTTTTGGAAAGTTAATTATATTATTTATATTTTCACCAAATTCAAAATAAACTTGAAAGGTATCTACTTTCCATGTTTCATTAGATATAAGTTGTAATTTTATTTCTATTATACCTTTAGTCATAAAGATTTTATTGTTTTTTAATTTTAATTTTGGTAAATCAATTGTTGAAATTATGATATCTTTATAATGATCATCCAATTGATAAGTAAATAAGTTATTTAACCAAATTTTTACATTGTTTATATTTTTCTTTGAAATTATGGTATTAAGATAGTTGAATAGCGCTAATTCATTTGAAACATAATTTTCTTCAATATATAATGTTGATAATACATATTTTGAATATCCATCATCTATTATAAAACGTATATTAGACTTTGGAATATTTTTAAAGACAAATTTTTCCGGTAAACTTATTTCAGCCAATCCAACTTCCATATCTTTTAATAATTCTATTGGTTTATCAAACTGTATAGTAAAATTAGATGATGTATTTTGAGGATGATAATTTAAACAGTCATCAGAATTTAATACAATAAAAAATGTATCATTAAATTCATTAACTTTATCCATTGTTAACTTTCAACAATTCTTGGGAGTAAAATGAACCAAGAATTTCTTCCCCGCTTTTATCAGAAATAATATATGTTTTAGATGGTATAGTGTTTAATACTTTCGATATTGTAAATATTTCTTGACTCCAATTAGGTTTGTATCCTTTTTCAAATGTTGTTTTAATTTTTTGAATCCTAACTTTATCTCCAATTATATATTTTGAAATTTTTAGTTTTTCTTTAATATTATATAAGTTTTTATATACAATATCTTCATTTTCTTTATTTACGTCTACAGGTCTATAACAAGTTCTTGAATGTGTCGTTAAATTATAGTTATCAATAATATTATTCAGAATATTTACAAATGACTTAATTTTATTATGATATAAGTATTTATATATTTGTTCTTTTATTGTTCTATTCCATCTTTCAACAACTGCAGCCTTAACCTCTGTATTTCTAGCTATAAATTGTTTGATTTTTTTACTTGTTAGAAACCTTTTGAATGAAGCATTATTGAATTCAGATCCACTATCAGATGTTAAAATTTTTGGTTTTCTTTTACTTTTCTTTAATATATTTACAAAAGAATTTTTTATTGTTTGTGGTTTTTTGTTTAAAAGAGGTTCTATCCAACCATATTTAGATAAAACATCAATTACCATTAATAAATATTTATACCCATTATTTTCTACAGGGAATTCGATTTCAATTAAATCCACTTGCCAATTATCATCTATATGTCTCGATATTGTAAAATTTCTTCTAAACTTTTTAACTTTATAATGATGCAATGTATATGTATCTTGTTTCAATAACCATATTTTAACGATTTCAAACGTTATTTCTGGTAAAATTTTTTTTGCTTGAATATATAGATTATAAGCTCCTTTATAACTTGTGGGATATTTTAAATTATAATATAATTTTTTTAATAATTTATCAAAATTAATATTCTTCCCATGGTGGGGTGTCACCTTCTTCATATTCTAATACTTCTTTTGTCTTTAGATTTGAGATAGCTTTTGCATTTCTAGATTTTCTTTGTTTATTACCACTTTTTTTAAATTGAACTTTCTTGTCTGGTGTTATATTGATTGATGAAGTACTATCTAAAGAAGGAATGAAGTATTTTTGTTCTAATGGATCAAACTCTTTTATATCCGTAAATGTGAATTCTTTTTTAAGAGGAGTACTACTAATAAATTGTGATTTTTGTATCAAATTATCTAACGGACTTTGTTTTGCATCTTCAAAGTTATCTAATGACTCATCGTCATTTTTAATCTTTTTAACATTCATTCTTTTAGCCTTTAATTTTCTTTTTTTAGATGTATTAGACTTCAATTGATTTGTTAATGTTTGAGATGGTATTATAGAATTACTTACATCTTCATACTTTTCTTTAGCTTTAAGAAACTTCATAAGAGCATTAGAATATAATTTAACTTTTTGACGATCATCAATATTTGTGTTTAATACATTTTGAATTTCTAAATCTAATTGAGACGCTTTTTTTAAGTAAGGAGTTGTTGTTAATTTGAGTAAGTTTAAAATTTCGTTTAACTTATTTTGTTGATCTTCATCATTAAATGGAACAATTTTCATCTTTTTAAATTTACTCATTTCAAAAGTTTTTTTTCAACCAATGACGATAATAATGATAATGCAATTGGAATTAAAATATTTAAAAAACCTCCTTTTTGATTAAGTAGTTTTCGTTTTTTTTGAAAATTTAATTTTTTATTTGCAATATTTCTTAAAATATATTTAAATTTTTTCAGTTTTTTATAACTGCAACTGCTTAATGGTATATTTCCAATTAAACAATTATGAGAAATTTCAGCAATTGCTTTGATAACACAATCTTCAGCTTTATTAATAACAACTTTTCTTAATTTATTTGATTTTAAATCACCAATTTTTTTTAGTTGATTTTCACATTTAGATATTAGTTTCATAATTTTTTTAAGTAAACAATTTTTGGTAATTCATTTACTAACACATTTGATCTAACTTTTAAAAAATCTGGTGTTGTTTGTCCAAGATCGAGTAGTAAGTAACTAAATGGTTTATTATTTGTTGCATCTATATAAGCATCGATAATAAAATTTGTTTTATCCCCCTCTATTTGATGAGAAAGCATTTTAATCTGAAAAATTTCCCTAGGATTTTTCATTAAAACAATATAAGTAGAACATAATGAAATGTCTCTCATATATTTAGACTTAGGAAATAAATTTTGAACAATAAATAGTACTGTTATATTTTTATGATGTGAAATCTTTGTGAATAAATCACTTATAATTATATCATTTGCTGCAATATTCATAAAATCATCAATAATTATTAAATTGTTTTCTTTATCATTTAAATTAATTATATAATTTTCTGAAATATTTTTACTTTTGACGACTAAAACACCATTCACATAATTAAACTCAGGAAAGCCTTGTCCAGAGCAATATAATATCGTATCAAAATAAAATCCAAAATGTATTTTTGAGTTTAAAATTAACTTATGTACGAAACAAGATTTACCCGAACCACTTGGGCCATACACAAGCCAACGACTAGGATGAAGAAATAATAAATCAAACATAATTAATTTCACAAAATTTTTATTCAATTTTATTTAAGATATAATTTATCTAATTTATTTTTTTAAACACTTCAAGTTCCACTTGAACCAAAACCTTTTGTTCCTCTTTCGCTTGTATTTAAATCTAAAATTTCCATTATTTCAAAGTTTGAACAATGTTTTTCAAGTATGAGCTGAGCGATTCTGTCACCTCGTTTAACTTTAAATTCTTTATCAGAAAAGTTAACAAGAATAACTGTGATATTGCCTCTATAATTAGGGTCCACTACGCCCCCAAGGGTATCAATAAAATGGTTAGCAGCTAATCCACTTCTGCCAGCAATCCTTCCATAATAATTAGGTGGTATTTCCATTGAGATGTCTGTTAGAATTTGTTGTTTATTTTTTGGTAAAACAACATAATCATATGCGCTGTAAAGATCTAAGCCCACAGAACCAATATTTGCTTTTGTTGGAATAATTCCATTTTCAGAAAGTTTTTTCACCATCAAAAAGTATTTATTCGTGATGAAAAATTCTATAAATACAATAAATTTTTATACTGAATAATTAAAATCTTTTTTTAATTTTTAACAATATTTAATTTATATTCTAATTTATTTTATAATGACCATAAGCTAAGGAATTTATACCATCATTTAATATATAACGTTTATCATCCATTGGTGTGAAAATTAACTTGTTAGTTTTTACCGTATTTAAAATATGCTTAAAACTTTGAATTCTATGTGTGTTTGAATTATACAAATCGTTTTTAAAAATTACATTTTTATAATGCTCAAAAGTAACAAATTTTTCTACAATAGCTTTTTGTAGACCTTTGGCTGTAAACTTAAAATTATTTTCATTAAACCTTATAGAATACAACTTGGGTTTTAAAGCTACAAACTCATTTATAATTTTACCGTTCATTACATCTTTCAAAAAACCTATTTTCTTTTTATTTTTATCTGATTTTAACAAATTATCAGATGGATAATCAGAAAAGTCCATTGAGTCAAAATTTTTTAAATCGTTAAATATATCTACTGTTTTAATATCGTATACTAGGGAGTCTGTGTCAGTATACAACAATGTAATATTTTTTTTGTAATAACTTTTGAAACAATCATAATGAAATTTATACATTAAAAGTTTGGATAACTCCAAAACTGTGAAACCAATATAAATAGGTTTATCCAATGTAACTATAGAATTTCGCAATTTAATCAAAGCTTTGTTTTCATTTAATATATCAAATTGCTCAAAGAGAGGTTTTTGTAAATATTTATGTGTTTGTTTTTCATTAAGAACTAACTTTATATTGAGATGTTTTCTTTTATTTTCGATGCTTTTTCCAAAAATTGCATTATTCATTAACTTATATAAATTTTTTTCAAACTCATTTTTTGCGTTTTTTCTAAGTGTTGTATTGTATGAAACATATTTCGATAAAAAGTTTGATTGGTAAAAATATAAAACTCTGTGAATTTTAACAATTTTTAGTCCTAATCTTAAATAATGTTTTAAGTTTCTATAATGAAGAATATAATTCTTCTTATCGTGTAAGGTTAATAATAATTTTTCGATTGAATATCTTTTATACCCAAATGACTTCAAATAGTTCAATGTGCTTAATTGATTGTTACTTAAATCTCTATTAAGCACTTTTCGCTTTTCAGGACATAAAGGATAATCATTGTGTAATTTATGCAATGAAGGTGGATATCTTAAATCTACTTCCAAAATAAATCCAATTTGGTTATCATCTGGTATTTCTTCAAAATTTACTTTTTCTATTTCTGATTTACACATCCACTTAAATTGATTTTGAGGTAAATAGTCATTTAATGCTGTCGCATATAAATTGTTAGCTAATAAAAATTAAATATTAATAATAATACAAGAGATTTGTTACACTTACCATCAAAATACATTATGAAGTTAGAATCTTTAGTTTCATCAAATGAATCTATATATTTATTGTTTGCTTTACAATATTTTTTACTGACTTGAACAACACCCCCACGCATAGCAGATTCTACGAATTCATACATGTTCACATCTGTTAAAAGCTCCAATTCAACTTTTGTGTATTTTAAAGCCGCATCCCAAGCTAAACCAGGAACTCCGTAATAATGACAAGGATCTAGCTTGTATTGTGATATTATCGTTTTTCTAAATACTGTAAAAACATCGGCCAGTAGACATGTATCTAATATCATATAAAGATCGTGATATTCTCCCAAATCTTTTATGTTAAATATTTTCCATAGTTTTTTAGCATGATTGTAATTTTTTGTTGATATATTATTGAATTTTAATGACGAATAAAATTGTTTTTTATTTGGAATATTCACTTCATTAAAACAGTCAAAACTGTTGACATATTCATATGGATAAAACTGTTTTTTTAACAACATATCAAAATGTTTTTCAGATAAATTTTTTATCTTTGAAAATACAAGTTTAGTAATAGGAAACTTATATTTGTCGTTATATAAGTTTTTAATTAAATTCTCTAAAGAATCTGGCATAAATTGATATGAATCCAAAAACTTAACATCGTCTAATGAAAACGATAAATATTTTTCATATGATTGCGCAATTATTTTACAGTTGTTGAAGTGTTTATTTGACAAAGCATCAATAATAATATGACTGTCGTATCCTTTTAAATTATGAAAAAAAATTGGTATTTTATTTGACATTTTACAATTTAAATTGCAACCATTGTGTGCAGGCCCGTTGTAGAAACCAAAGTAATGACTGTGATCACGAACTTTAAAATCATAAAATTCACCATTAACTTTTTTAGAAAAAGGCTTTTCACAAAGGTAACATATTTTTGCGTTTTTAAAACTTTTAAGTTCAAAACTATTCAATGGAACCATATCTCTAATATTTAATTGATCTTTAAGTAGTATATCACTTTGATATTTCAAAATTTCTAAAAATATTTCAGCACAATTTTGCCCACGATATGAATTTGAGTAAATAACCTCTTTTAAATTTTTTACAATTATCATACAAAAACCACTAGCAATATGACGTTGATAACATCTGGTTTTATTTCCAATAAACTTTTTAATTCTTCTTAATATTGTTTCAAAATCACAGTATATCACATAAGGAGATTCAATTGTTTTTGAATATGACGTAAATGTAAGTTTAGAGTTTCCTTTATCAGGTAAAATAAGTAATGTTGAGTTAAACTTTTCACAAAAATATTTATGTTCAGATAATGCATTCTTGTTTTTAAAACCACACAAACACGAGTCACAAAAATGGTGATACACTGAATTGAATGAACCAATTAATCTATTAAAATTTTTTATATAAAAATAGTGATCGTTAATTAATAATAAATTGATTGTTTTAGCTTCTTTTAATTTAGAAATTTTTATTGGCACTACATTTCCTTCATTATTAATTTGTGTTGACCAACCATAAACATTAATTTTTATATTAAATTTATTGTTGTCTTTTTCAAATTTTGATATTTGTTTTAAAGAAACGTATTATGTCAATGATTTTGTGTTAATTAAGCTTTCAAATTTTTTATAAGACGACAACTGAGATGCATTGTATCGTTTTTCTGCAGGAAATAATGCTGCAATCACACACCACAAAAAACACTTATTATCGTTGTTTTTAATATTAATTATAGCTTTTTTATTTTTAAGTTTAGAGGGTAGTTCAACATAACAACCTCCGTACAAACAACTATTCTCTCCAATTTTAATGTCTAGTCGATCCAAAGAATCTACAATCCAGTTTGAACCTTGTTCTTGGTAGGCTTCAATTTTAGAATCAATTTCATTACATATTTTATAAATGATATTTGAGTTTATAAATGACAACACAAAATTCTTAGTGCAAAAATAACCAATTTGAAAATATTTATTAATTCCTTCATCTTTGAAAAACGAAACTTGTAAACAAAATTGTACTTTAATTGAATCCAATTTTTGAATAGATTTTATCAATAAGTCTTTAATACTATTTTCATAAAACGAAAAAAACTCTTCACAATTCGTAAATTGTTTTTTAGGGTTCAACTCGTACTGTTGTAGAAATGCGTTAAATGCACGTTTTGCTAATTTAAATGGTGATTCGTTGGATAAAACTGGCAATCTATCTTTTTTTCCGAATCCATATTGTTTAGCACAGTTAATAACATGTTTTTTAAGAGAATTTTTATGTAAATAATTTTTTAAACAAATGTAGCACTGCAAGAAATTACTTTCTTTTTTACATTTTAATATATGATTACAGAATTTATTGTAGCACTTAAAAGTTGAATCACAAAAAGAACATTTTAATTTTTTCTCACAATTATGATTTAAGAATTGAGCTTTAGATGTAGTTTTAAATTCACATTTTTCACACTTCATAAAATTTGTATTTTTAACTAAAACGATAATTATAGAACTATATTTATTTTCACAATATAATCTTAATACATTAGTTTAAATTATTTTAAAATTATTTAAAACATTTTTTAATATGATTTAAACCCGATATCATATGATCTATCATTTCAGGTGAAAATCTATACTTCCATTTGCTTAGTGTCATTTTGTTAGTTCCATTTTCCTTCCAAAATTTAAATAGTACTACAGATTTACCTGCTTTTCCAATACCATGATGAGCGTCACATTGAATTTTGTTAGTTATTTCGTCTTCTTCATCTATATCTTCTTCTCCGAGAACCATTTCAAACTCTTAAAAATTTAAATAAGTTATTAATATATGATTTAACATAAAAAATTATGTTTATATCACCTTCTTTTTTCCCCTTTTTACCCTTTTTTGTAGTCGGTGTATTCTTTCGTTTTTTTGATGTAGTCGGTTTATTAAAATCTGAAGTATATTCTTCATCACTATCACTGGTTCCATTATCACTTTCGTTTATATCTTTCACTTGTCTTTTCATAAAATTATCCACACCGTTAGATTTCTTTCCCATTATAAAAACTTTTCAGCAACTAAACAACAAATCACAATTTCACAAAATGATTAAATCAAACAAATATATTTGCTTTATATACACTAGTCTAATGAGATCTATTTTAAATTCAATACGACTGAAACATTATTTTAATCTCTAAAGACAAATATGGCTCTAAATGCGGGCTTCCAATCAAATACAGATGTAAAAATAAAGATTAACTATTATTATAATTGTCAATCAACATTTATGTCATCCTTTTAAAGTTAGAGTTGATTAAAACAATTATTTTTAGAATTGGCTTTTGAAAACATATTTCTAGAGTCCTTATAAAGAGAAGACATAAATAAATTTTAATTTTAGTACATTTAGTAAGACAAGCTTTATTAATCGTTAAACTATTTTTAAACTTTTTAAGTTATTATATAAACTAGTTTCATTCAATATAATATTTATTATATTTATCATGTATAGTTGGTTATATATTGTTATTAGTTTTATCTACAATTTTTTTAAAAAAGTTAAAAATTTAATTTGCAAAAATGATAAAAATGTGGTTATTATTTCAATTGAAGGAAATATTGGTTCTGGAAAGACCACATTTATTAAATTATTTAAAAATTATTGTTTGAATAATAATATTAGTTGTGAAATTATTTTAGAGCCGATAAATAAATGGATAAATTTTGAAAACAGTGGTATAAATTTACTAAAATTGTATTATAATGACCCAGTGAAATGGTCTTTTATTTTTCAATCATATGTTCAATTAACTTTATATCACCAAATGTTAAAGATACCACAAAATAAATCAGTAATATTAATTGAAAGATCGTTATATTCAGCTCAAAAAATTTTCACTCAACTTTTATACGAATTAAATTATTTGGATTTTGTAAGCTATAAACTTTTATCAAAATGGTCTACTCATTTAGTTTCAATGGATAATTATAAAATTGATTTAATTGTATATTTACAAACAAAACCGGAAATTTGTTATAATCGAATAATGGATCGAAATAGAGATGAAGAGAAAAATATTGATATATTATATTTAAAATCAATAAATTCTTTATATGACAATTTTTTAAAAAAAAGTAAAGAATATAATGTAAAAAAGTCTTTAACTTTAAACAACGATTCAAGTTTAAATACATTAAAAAATTTTAATAAAATTTTTCAAAAAATAATAAATGAAGAAATTTGAATGAAAACATTCAATTAAATTTTTAATAATTATAAACAAATTTTTATTACTTTCTTTTAATCCAAACTTGTTTAATAAAAATTAGAAATAAACTTAATGTTTGCAATCATTTTTCAATCCTTAAAATAAATTCTAATTATATTTTAAATATTATAATTTTTCGAAAATTTTTCGATAAATCTTTATTATCTATTGAAATATTGAAATAAAATATTTTATTTTTTTATTTATAAAAACATAAAGATTTTATTTTAAATCAATTTATTTAAAATTACAATTAAATTTTTATAATAAAGTTTATATTGAATTCTATTGCAATTTTTAATTTTAAAAATTAGAATTATTGAATAAAATATTATTAAATAAACTGTTAATAATTTATTATATTAAATAAACTTTAAAATAAACTAAAACATTAAAACAAACATTTATTTTATGGCGAAACATAAGATAATAATTTGAAAACACAAAACATTATTTATTTCAAAACAAATTTATCAAGAAATAAAGTCAAGATATTTTTGGTAAATAATAAGAATTTGATTGTTTTCTAATTATAAAATTTTAAATAAATTAAAACCAAAAAATTTAACTTTTGTTTAAAACATCTTATTTAAACTATTTAAAATAAAATAGATTAATTAATAATATCAACAATTTTATTATTTGTTCAAAAAAAACATTAAAAGTAACTTATTTGTAGCTATAACACTGCAACATAAACAAGCTAGAGAATTTGGATTTTTTCCTTCTATTATATAAGTTTTATTTATTCTTTGAAAATATTTAAACTTCCTATGATAGTTCCTAATCTTAATCTTTAGTTCATTCTCGTTATTAGAATTTAACTCTAAGTTTCTATAATCTGTAATTCTATTTTCAAAAGTATTATTTAAAATTTCATTTTGCATGATTTCATCTATGATATAATAACTAGAAATAAGTTTAAAATATTCATCAAAATACATTATTTGCTTACAAATATTGAAATCAAAATTATTAATAATAGAAAGAAAAAATAAAAACTTTCTAGTCATATTTTCATACGATTTTAACGAATTATTTAAATACTTAATTTGAACATTTTTTGATGATAAAACATTAATATTTAATTCACAAAATATATTAAGCAGTTCATTAGGTATATATTCTTCAGCATTCTTCCAAAAACGAAATCCAACATCAACACAAAACTTTTTACCGTGAAATTCATTTGAAAAATTTATAAACTTAGAATAATAAACATCAGAATTATATTCTTCTTCATTCATTTCATTATCTAAATAATATTCATCTGAAAACGAAAACTTTCTACCACAATTTACATAAATAGTTGCAAATAATTCACTGTTTATAATAACTTTTTTTAATTTAGATTTAAATTTTTTTAAAAAATGATGAACACAAAAAGTTTTATAATCATTTGAATAAATATAAATATTAATATCGTTGTAATCACTTGTTAAACTTGTTATGTATGGAACAAATCCACCACTTATAAACCAAATAGTGTCTTTTCCATTTAAAAATTGAAGTTTACTCGATGTTACACTAAAAGCTAATGAAGGAAGAATAACAGAATGCGCTAAATTTAATTCAGTATCAAAGTCTAATTCACAATTTAAGTTTGGTTTGCAAACTATTCGCGAGTTATCTTCCGTTATAATAGTTTGCTTTTTCAATAAACTAAATCGAAAAGCATTAAAGAAACCAATCTTAGATTTTAACGAATAAAGAGCCATCGAATATAATTTTATAAAATGAATTTAAGAACTTATTTATATTCAAATATTTTCTTTTTTTAACAAAAATATAATTCACTTTTCGAGTGCAAATAACTTAGAGATACTATAAAAGGTTTTGAAACAAACTTAAAAATAGTTCACAAGTTAATT
>JAQGAW010004152.1:0-11325 GCA_034698025.1 Phthiracarus crinitus | reverse complement strand
AGTTTGAATAACTCGTGATTATAAAAGACTTTTAGAGTTGTGTTTGAAAATTTTAACAATTAAAGAAATAAATAAAAATTAATTCGGTCTAAATATAATAGTAATTAAGTTGGTATCGAGTATAAGACAGCAGTAATAAAATGCACAGAATAACTATAATACCATAAATAAACTTATATCAGATGTTCTTAAATTCTCGAGACAACCTTCAAATATGAGACTAATGTCCAGACTTAAGCAAATATATATCTGGAAAGTTTATTAAACATTATGGATTAATTCTCATATTTATGTTGTTTAAACAATTTAAGACTTTAGATTTGATTACTACTAACTTATTGGGTAGTTTGGGTATAACATACGTGTTCTTAAATTAAAGTTGCAAAATATATATAATAAGCCGGCGTTTTTATTTAATGATATGTTTATTGTAATTTTATACTAACATCGATATGTTCTTTATTATATATTAATTTCTTTTTGAATGTAATACGTAATTTAATGCCGAATCACGATACCATTAAATTATTACTTACTATTAACTTGTTGCGATGTATAATGTTTTTTTTGCAACAGTTTTTCAAAACAAAAATTATTAGCAAATTGAATAATTTTTAAAATTATAAGCTTATCGTATCTTTAATTGATTATTACAGTATTAGCCAAAAATGTTAACTTAGTTCAATGCTGTTTATTAGTGTTGGCAATGACACGCAAAATATTGAATAATAATAATAAAGTAGCAAAAAGTTTCATTTCTCTCTCAACTTGACACAGATTTTTAGCAGCGTTAAAGGATGTTTACATATTCCCAGCACATTTCTGTTTATAAAATTTCACTTACATTTCCTTATTTTAAATGTAAAGGCTGTATGTGTACTGAAAGGAAAATAAGTTGCATTTCTTCGCAAAGATATCATTAAATTACATACTTAAATATTTTTTCGAAATGATAATTTTTACAACCATAACATAACAATCGTTAATTTTAATGAATAAAAAAGGTATGTCATGGTTGCAATGTTGAATTTTTCTAATCTAAATTTTAAATTTATAGCACACTGCGTAACACTTATCAAAATTTATTGTTATAAAATTTGAAACATAATTATTTTAATATTATTGCTATTATTAGTATTTTTATACATTGTATATATTAGTATTAAAACATTTATAATGCCAACTCATTATTTGGTTAACGATTGCTTAATACTGTATTTAAAAATAATGTATAATGCGTGCACAATGCCGGGTATATAACCGAGCAGTGTTAGGCCAATATTGATGAGTAGGTCACACTCGCAGCCCACTTCAGCAAACACTCCCAAAGGAGGCAAAATGATTGCTAAGATTATTTTGCAGATATCGGAAGAAGTTGCAGGCATTATTGTTTATTGTTAGCTCACTAGTATTAGTATAAGCAAACGAAAAATTAAAATTAAGTTTTAGGAAAATTAGCCATGTTTTTCAACAAAAAACAAATAAATAAAATCTAAACACACAAAAACCACATTTAGCACGCATGAGAAAAATAACGAAAAGAAAGTTAAATGTTATTTTTAGTAACATTTTCGAAACACTGGCTTTCATAAGACAGAACGAAAATTATTTTCCAACTCGACGTTACAATTATTATCGTTTTGATAATTTTTTTAATATACAAGATTTACACGTAAGTATAAAAATCATTGTTTAAAAAAAACAAAAAAACTTACGATTATTGAGAAGAAAGTTATCCAAAAATAGAACACGGAATCAAAACCAAAACCAAATAAGTTATATAAAATCTATCGAGTAATCCTCACAATCGAATGAACAAAAAAAATTCAAGTGTTCACCAAAAATATCGAAAACGCCTTATTATTTAAGCGAATAAAATTTCCTATTTAATCAAATTCTATTTTGCTTGTAATGATTAAACACAAATATCCCGATTATTACTAATAGCAACTGTTGAAACCGCTTTCACGGAAGTTATGAAAGCGCGGTATGTATGTATGTATGCGTTTTTATGCATTTACTGTAAATTGTTAGCGATATTAGTCGTCAGTTTACGCTTAAACAACTTAGTCATACTGTACTGTGCGCTGACGAGTGAGTTGCCTTCAACTATCAAATACTATAGAGTGTTTACATATCTTGCGCAACATATGATAAAATTGTATGTTTCGGTCACAGATTTGTAATTTTTTATAATATAATATATAGCGTTAATAATTATTGGCGCAAAACACTTTTATTTTTGGTACATAATCGGCGTTACTTACAAAACATAAAATTATTTCTAAAAATGTACTTTTTATTGCAAGTATAATTAAAATTAAATAAAAGTTTTAATTGATAAAACTTTTTTATATTTATGCACACTTAACAGAAATAAGTTTTCTTATCACAACTTTATTAGCTATAATTCATAACTTTAATTCTATTGTGTTTGTGAATAATATTTTGTTGAACTTGCATATAAAGTACATTTTGTAACACATAATAACACCATAAAGTTTTGATTACGTGATATTTATTAAAGGTGTTCATTGTTTGACTTTAGAGGAACCAATCCAAACCATAAATTTCAATTTTAGATCCAAACCAAACCGATAAATAAAAATTTTAAGAACCATGAATCAAAATCCAAACCAATCCATGAATTCTATTACTTTTTAGTTAAAACTAAAAAAAACCATCAAAAACCATAAAGTTGTTCAAATTTTGAACCAAACCAATCCATTTAAAAAACCATTGGATTAATCCATGGTTATCCAAAACCATGAACACCTTTACTAAATATGTTAACGGAGACATATTGTTTTGACATTTTAAGCTGACTATTGAAGTCATAAAATTTCTATAAAATATATTATAACCAGTAAAACTAACACAATAAGTTGTAATATTAAAAACACTAGATATGAAGCCCGACTTTTAAATATTTTATTAAATACAGAGCGAAAAAAACCAAAATTAGTAAAGCGTTAGCCAAAGCAGATATACAGTGGTTTTCAAAAATTAGCACTAGTGAACAGAGGTTTGTTTTGAAGAAGGGTTTAGCGTGTATGCTGTATCGAATGCTACTACGATCTGATCGTTTCCATAAATAGTTTTTTTTGCTTTAAATGTTTTATTTTGATTTCAAATTATTTGATGCCCAATCGTACAATATTTTGTGTATAGCCTATACAGTATAGGTTTGTTCTGAATTTATTTCTCACAAATAAGTTAGCTTAGTAATAATAATAGTGCTAATTATTACAATATTTTGCTAAATATAGAAGCTTCAGGCTGTTTATAAATTTTTAAACCGCCAAATCAGTCAAAAAATCGCAAACCTTCTCTATTTTAGTTCTAATAACTCAATAGCTTTGAAAACCGATGTTTACAGCCCCAAATAATTCAAAAATCATTAATAAAACATTGATTAAACCTCTTTATATAAAAAGTTAGAATTTAAAATTTAATTATTCTTTTATTTTCTAAGATTTATTGTATATTTATTCAAACTACTATAAAACGATAAAATATATAAAATACTTTTAAGTGCACTGCTTTACTAAATATTGTGAAAATATGTGATTATTTTCAAAATCTTCATTATTATTCATGAAAAGCAGAAATCTTAAGTTTTATACATTTTCATCCATTTACTCAGTATATACAAATATGCATTTATCCGGATCCTGATTATAACTGTATATTTAACATCAAGTATTTATAAAAGATGTTCCTGGGAACGACTTTTACCACCCAAGACAACCAAAGTTAAGATTTCAAACCGAACCGAAACGAAACGATTGTAAACGCGAAAACCCGATCAACCAATATATAAATTAAATCCCTTATATAAAATCTATAATTGGAAAATTGCTAAAAATATTAGTTTAAGTTTACAATATCAAAAGAATTCTACGTTTTATTTATGTTAAATGCGTTTTTAATAAATTATATATGTAGTATAATATTTTAAAATCGGTTGTATAAAATTATGCTACATTTAAATTAAGCAAATGATAATAATATTGGAATACAATTTTTCAAAACTCTTTCGTATTCTTATATTAATTGCTTTGTTGTTGCAAATGCGTAGTTTGAATCGAAAGCAAAGAGATAGAGAAAACGATTTAAAAAACAAGAAAAATTACTTATAAAATGCCATATACAGTAAGAATAAGATAAATATCTAATACGTTATATTTAGTTAAACTGACTGTAAAGGCTAATAATCATTATACACTATTATTAATAATTTTTCTTTCTTTTCTACAAAAAAAAAGTTTTACTTATTTCATCATAAATGTTTTTTTATGATTCATAAGGATAACTAGTTTTTGATGAATACTATTGCTATTGTTTTGCACCGCATTTAATGTGACGCAGATCTCAAATATGCTATTCTTCCGGTGCAGTCAGATTTAACCTTCAGTTGTCGCACAAATTTGTTATTAGTATCCCTATTGTTATTGCAACAAATACAGGCGTCAATTCTAGTGAATAAGAATATATAGCTGCACATAATAGAATGCGGACTGTAATTGTAATTCCAATAATAATTTTTCAATTGATAGACATCTCTTTCTCTCAAAATATATTTGCTTTATCTTAACTGTTGATTCGGAAAAAATAATATATAATATCATACGATATAGTTATGTGTGCGCTAAATATGAACTTGACTTATAATCAGCTATAAATTATAGATGCTTTTGTATAACTTACGGATTGTATTATGAGTTTAAGGTTAAATTATTATATTTTACATTTTCGAAAGTTATTATTTCATTTTATATATACCTGTATTTTATTATTATAAGTTAAACGTTGGTCGTTTCGCTTGTGGTTTAAAATTGAAAGGTGTTAACTCTGAGTTTTAAAATAGTTTAGTAGTATTACTTTATTCCTGACTGTTAACGGATCGGAAATACAATTCAGTTTTAGTACCAAATGCTAGACTAAACAAAACATGAATTACTTTACCAAAAAAAAATCTTTTAACAATTATTTCTTTTATGATAATATGGTTTCCATTGCGTCTTTGCGTAAATATTACGCGTTAAAAAATAGATTTTAGTGAATAATTTTTTTTGCTGAAATCTCGCAGTCACTGGAAAATTATTCCAATTTTAAAAATTGTCAAAGAGTACCTTAAGAGCATTTGGCCATATAAGTACTACACCGTCTAATGCAATCACTTATTATCGTTAATATTTGGCGGTTTTAATAAAATAATTTTAGTAATTAATTTATTTGCTTGAATTTCATGATCAATTAAAATGACATTGGTTTAAATGTTTTATATAACTCATAAGGAATAGAAATTATGTAATTTAGAATTTATATTAAAATTTTCGTCTTGCATATTAAGTAATGAATAATAATTACAATCTTGATAATTCACTTTCTTACGATAAAACTATTAAGCTCACAACAAAAACTAAAATGATTATTATTTGAAATATGCTAAACTTTGTCAGTTACTCATTTAATCAGTTCAAAATTAATTCAATACTTGTATTCGCTTAATACAATGCTAATAAACATATCAAACTTGTAATTGTTATCCAATAACAAAATAGATTTTATATTTAACTCAATTATTCTTTACACAACAATACTATTAAGTTTATTCGATATAATTACGCATAAACTTTATCTATAGATATATCAAAATGAATTTAGTTTAAGTAAGAACAGCTGAATTAAGCGCTCAAATAAGTTATATGAGGGAACAAAAAAATACATTAATATTTAAAAAGATAAAAAAACAACTCAACTATAACGTAATGGTTAAATTAGTGCTCGGTTTTGATATTGTTTGATAATAATAAACATTATTATTATGGAATAAGATCAGGTTTACGTTTGATTATGTTTTGCGTATTATTTCCCGAAATACAATTCTTAAGTGACTAAAATGACAACTGAATTCATCTCAGGCAACGGATTGCGGTCATATGTAAAATAATACCATTTTACCTGAAGTCTGGATTTTTTTTGCTTTGCTTTATTAGTTTTCATACGAAAAATATTTAGGAGAAAATTTTTGTGTCATCGTCTCTATCTAGTAATCTAAGTCTTAGTAATAGTTTATTTTTTAAGGCTATGATCATTGTTATATGAAAATAATAATAAATAAATCGCTACATTTCCATGTGTTTAAAAAGTCAATGGTCTTTAATGTATTTCGAAAACATAATTACGAAAAAAATCTAAAAGTTTAGAAGTGATCTATTTTTGCGTGTGTTTCACATTTTCTATAACTCTTATTGTCTCTCTGGCAGTGAGTATGAGAATAGATTAAACGAAATGTGATACCGAAAACAGATAATGAGTTTGAACGCCAAACCTCACTGTGCATCAAATTGTGATTAATGCTGCTCTGGCTTATAATAAACAATTCGTTTATCAAATCATGTTTTTGCCAAATTAGGCGCCACAACATATATAGAACCAATAAATCATGTTTTAATATTTATTTTACTATAGTTCTTAGTTTGAAATAATTTTTTTTATTTGTTGGTATAAACTTTTACCGATTGTAACATAACCAGCGAAATGATCGCACATAATAGTGCTTCAATTGTTTAAAATTGATTGGTTAACGATTTATTGTTAGTTTTAAGTAGATTTAAAACCATCTAACAGTTTAATATTTATTGAGTTCGCAATCGTTTAATAACGCGAATTTAGAGGTTCGAGTTATATGCGAAATTAACATCGTTTTGTCACAATCCTTTCGTAAGTTATTTGATTTCGCAATTTATAACTTTTTAAACAATTGTTTAATACATGTACTTTGCACTGTTTAGTTTAAAATATAAGAAACAATCTTTATTTAGATAGTTTTGGCAATGAAATGAAAATTTATTATTTTTACTTTTGCGCGAAATGAGAATAAAAACAAAATGTATAGTTTGTTTTTTAAAATAAAATATACATTGTGTAAGTTATTCGAGTAAAGGTTTTAGTATTTTAACGAGTTTATGGATCCCAGATTTTTTTCGTCTGTCAACAAGAGATGAGATGATGGTCTAAATATTAAAATTAAACATGAAATAGACAGAGCGCTTAAATGATTTCTCAGAAGCATGGTGTCCCAAGAGATGGGTCTAGTTTGGGTATACCCCCTCCTCAAAAGTTGAAAAATTCGATCAACCCTACCAAAAAATTTGAGGTTTCAAAGACAAAAAACTTATAAATTTGAACAAATTTTGGTCAAATTTTTAAAAAATTATCTTTAAAATTCGTTCTGTTCTTCGTGGTTTAGGATTTCGTCTAGAAAAAAATTCTAGAAAAAATTTTATTGAAATCCGGTGAGTTTACCCTCCCCTTGAATTTTTAAAAAAGTCTAAAGGAGACCACCCCATAGACTATCAGTGTGTGACACTCTGGTAAGAAGAACTAGAACAGTAGAGGCTATAACTTTTAGTAATAAATGTTTAAATACATAAAATATTTAAAAATAATGGATGCGGTAATTCATTGAAGTTGAGGCAATGCTATAATTAATTGTTTTGTATATTACTTTCAAGATAGTTCTGGAGTGATTCCAAAAAACAGATCATTGATGTGTTTATTAGAAGATTGATTGTTGAATTAATTTCTATATTAAGTTTATTTGTTTTTAACTTTTTATATTTTAATTTTGTTGTTTTTAATTACTGTTTTGATTTATTTTAAAAAAGAATATTAAACTGAAAATTTAATATTATGAATATTATAATGTAAAGATGTTGTGTAACAGTTTTGCAAGAATGCAATGTAATTTTTACAATTATTTTTAATTTTATATACAGTAACTTGAATTATATAAACACACAGCATTTTTGCTTTGCTTATTCTATCAAATTAAACGAACAGAAAGATATGTTATTTATACTGTAAGAAGTTATATATAAATTTTATTATACGCATATTTTGGTATTTTTAACAACAGACTCTCAATAATTTAACACTTCACTGGAACATCGGGATAAAAATCGCCTCAAACACATTATAAACAGAGAATTTATGTGACTTTAGGTATTCCTCATTTAACATATCTTTAGTATTACATTAATTTTTGGTCGATTAATCTCAAAAGAGAAATTTAGTATAACGGATATAAGAGGATAGGGTAAATCTTACCCCAATGTACCTTTAGTGGATGGCAATGCTTTTCAATACGTTTCCCTCCTTTGAGTTAGTATTTTCAGTATAATATTTTAAGAATATGCATACGTTAGATGTGCAGTTCATAATACGTGATGCGCAAAGCACTGTTTAAAGGCAATAAGAAATTTTTATCCCTTATTACCTGCAATGTTATTTTTTATGTGTTCCAGTGAAGTCTTAAGACATAATCCAATAAAGAGTGTTATAAATTTTTTTTTCAATAACTCAGCGAGTCGTTAATAAATATGCTCGCGGAGCACAAACCACAGCAATTGTTTTGCCTGATTTGCATACTTTGTTTGTCGCCCAAACCCCATAAATTTACGTTTTTATGTCATGCATTATAATATTTTATGCGAAAATATAATGCTCGCCTTTCATTGTACTCTTAACCGAGTAATACAAATTGTATTCAATGCTAATTTGGTGCGAGAATGTGAATGTTGATGACATTGACAAAGATGTAATACTTAAGATGCTTAACGCGACACAACTTTATTTCTAGTTGAAATGACGAATGACTAAAATTGTTTAAAGATGTATATATATGTTGGCGTTTTATAAATCTTTGTCAAATCTGTTATTTAATGTTCGTATTTTGCTTTCGTTCGAAAGAATGTTTCTTATGTATGAAAACAAAGTATTGTTTTACAGAAATATAGTGTTTTTACTTGTTTTTTGGCGAAAGCGCTAGAATTTTAATAATTATATGCGTTCCATTATTTTTAGCTTTTAATGACTGCTAAACAAATAAATTATCATTAAAATTGAAATTTATTAGTAAAAATGTGTCGTCAAAAAAACGTAAAATATTTAAATCGTGTTAAAAAATAAATTTTAGTTCATAGAATTCGCAACTATTTTGCACTAAACTGAGCATGCAATTGAAAGGCGCACCGGATTTACAGGTTTAAGTTAATTTTAGAAATCAGAGATAAAAAAATGATTATTAGAGACGCAGGAAATCAAATGCTTTTTATTGTAAGCAATTAGAAGGAATTTTTGTTAATAACAAATAATTTTACATTACAAATCTTATTTCGCAATCGGAGTAAGATTAACTGTCAAACTAATCTTTCGATAAACAAAAACACTAAATACAAAAACTTATTACACTCAGATTTAAAATGAAATCAGCGAAGAAAACTGTAAAACAACAATAAATCAGAATTAATCAGAATTTGAGCATAAAATCTAGAATTACAAACACAAATAAAAAAGTAAACTGTTTAAGCGAGCGATGGATGAATAATCCAGAAATGCATTTCACGCAATTTATTTTATTGAAAGTTTCTGATTTACAGAATTTTTTAGTATTTCTTAATCCTTAGGTTATTATCTTTTTTAATAATCCGAAATTATGTTTAGCTGACTATACTTTAAATGAAATAAAATTTCGAGAAAAATATTTTTTGTTTCAAACCTTAACACAAAATAATTACAATGATATCTTATAAATATCTAGCATCGTCTCAATGGTCAATATTTAGCCTCAAATTCTTTACCACACCTTTCAATGGCAAGTTTACCGCAATCTGCCGCACAATTAATGTTATTCCCATTCTTCAATGGTTCTCCATTCGCATCATTGCCATCGTTGAGCCACAATGGCGTTGTTAGCCAGTGTCAGACATCTTCTAATATAGAAAAACAGGCACAACTCAATCAGAATCACAATTCAATATATTCAACAGCAAACTTAACGCCTCATTCATCACTGAAGACGTGCGAAATAAAATCTGAAAATTTAGATACTCGTCAAAACCAGATGACGTGTCACACAGACGAGGAAAACTGTTTGAACGCACCGCTAAACCTAAGTAAACCGAAATTAAGTTCCAGCGGTAGTATGTTATGTTCAAATTCGGTGCCGATCGACATATCGTCGCGACTGTCGCGCGAATCATCGATACAGCAATCGATACCACAATCACTACCTGTTGCTCATCAAAGTACGCCATCGTCGATGTTCGCAGAAACTGCTTACTGGAACGCATTACAGATTCCACCGCATCTCAGAAAATCGTCATATGGTTCTGTTTCGGCGCTTCACTCGTCAGCACTCGAATTAGTGCCACCAATAGACACATTAAATATGTACTTAAGTGGAAGCAATGCTTCATCGCTTGTTATTCCTGAATCTGGTTATCTAAAGAAAGAAACCAATAATTATAACGCGATGACAGACAACTTGGAGCGTAAACCAGAATCAGTTATTACGTGTCAGAGTAAGGAATTTTAGATAAAATTAGCTCGAATTTTTGCAATTAAAATCTTTAACCGAATTTTATTAATAACTTTAGGCAAACTTCTCGGAGCGAAGATCATTCGTCAGGTTAAGAAAGATGCCGATGGAAAACCACATGTCAAGCGACCAATGAATGCGTTTATGGTTTGGGCGAAGGATGAGCGAAGAAAAATACTCAAAGCGTGTCCGGATATGCATAACTCGAACATTTCGAAGATATTAGGTAAGCCTAACCTAATACTTCATTCATAAAAATATTTATTTAATTTTTAATAACAGGCGCGCGATGGAAGTCAATGTCAAATTCAGAAAAGCAACCGTATTATGAGGAACAGTCAAAACTATCGAAGATGCATATGGAACAGCATCCAGACTATAGATATCGTCCGCGACCAAAGCGAACCTGCATTGTCGATGGAAAGAAATTAAGAATATCGGAGTACAAGCAACTAATGAAGTCAAGACGACAAGAAATGAGAAATTTGTGGTAATATTAAATCTTTGAATTTTGAATTAGTTTTAAATTGAAACAGAAGTATGTTTTGTGATTAACATTTAAACTCAAGCAAATGAAACTTTGAAACAAATGAAATTCGATTAACTGAGACTAATCTTGAAATTCGAGTTTTAATAATTTTCTGATAAAACACGCTTATAAATATGATTTTCCTATTTTTTAGTAAAATCAAAATTATTGGTAAAATCCGAGCAGTTTTTTGAGACCATATCATTAACCAAATATTCACAAAAATAAGTTATAAAATTTAAAAAATTATAATATAAATTACATATTATAAAATAGAGTCTATCACATGCGTCCGAGCGTTTAAAATATTAGCTTAGAATCAGTTTTAAATTAAAACAAGAAAGAGTATGAACATACACAATGAGCTCACTTTATATAATATTATAAGTTAATTCAATAGGATATA
>JAQGAW010004151.1:0-11327 GCA_034698025.1 Phthiracarus crinitus | reverse complement strand
ATAACATTATTAATATCTAATATTTTTTTAATACATATTAGCATAAGACCAGATAATTATCGTTAAAAATATTGCACTCGTCTCGTCCTATATTTAAGTATATATTGTATAAAATAAGTTTTCTTGAATTCATTAGAATTTGTAAAATGATTATTTTGTGTTTAATATTCAATTAATCCCTATATTTGCTTAATTATTACATGTTAATGCGAATACTAATTAATATGCTTTAAAATATAATATTATATTTATATTTAACAAATTTATAGTAATATATTCATTAGTCTAATTGACACACATATTTATGTTTTATGTTTTTAATTAATATTGTTTGTTAGATACACGAAATAAATATATTTTTTTCGTCTTGAAATGAGCCGCAAATGTAATAAACAGTGTAATGCATAAAACTAAATTTATACGAACATTGTTTATATTATTTTAACTGATTGATACATAATTACATATTTGTTGATAGACAAACATCATTAAAATACCTATTGAATTATTTCATTATACACGTACACATAATGCAAAATATATAACTAAAGTTATGTGTTGGCTGAGCCGCACTTCTAAATAACTGTCTGTTTTATAAGCAATAAAAAGTTGACTAAGATTTTTAAAGATACAAACCTATAATCCTGAAAAATATATATAAAATATGAATTATGTAATACGCTAATACTAATATTGTTTAATAAATTAATCTACTATTGCACTCGTCTCGAACTGATTATTATAGTATTGCAAATCCTAAGCCATATGTTGACAGTACTCAGAGCAGTAATAAGCCTAAACGAAAACCTCCTAAGCCATGCTTTATTTGTAAAAAGAAAGGTATAGCTGATGCATATCATTGGCATAATGAGTGTTCAGATTATAAGCCAAAGCCAGCAGAAACAAAACCAGTTGAAAGTGCTAAGCCTGCGAGCGAAGTATCTAAAGTTGCAACAATAGTTCAGTCTGCGAGCAGACAAGCAGCTTATAAGCATTCATTAACTCAATTCATTCTAATTCCTGTCGAAATAAATGGGCATATTTACAAAGCAGAGTTAGATACAGGTTCAGACTTTTGATATAGCCTTTCCATTGAGGAAACATGTTCTCGTTAGGAATTAGAAAAGGCGAATAAAGTTGTAAAAAATGGCCGTTTATACAGATTCTTGAATAGTGTTTTTACCTCTTCTATTTTATGGAATTTAATATTGTCCATAATTAGATAAGCTTCAATAATATTGTCATTTCTCAGATATGTAAAATATTTTGTTAAAAATTCTGTATATTCTTCAGAATTGTAGGGCTATCCTGAATTTCAAAAATATAAAAAGATGTTAAACTTGGCATTTAGACGATTCAATAGTTTTGACCACGTATTGTAGGTACCTTTTCTTAGCTCGTGTACCTACTATTGATCTGTCAAACTTTTCTAGGCACCAAATTTGGATTCCAGTATAAAGCAAAAAAAAACATTTTTTTCTTTCGGACATTATTTTGATATAAGATATTACATACTAATGCCTTTTGTCGATAGTTTGGGAATCATTCCTTTTTTCAGGTAAATAAGATATAAGTTTTATAGAGTAATGAATACTTTTGATAAACCTTCTGATTGTTTCAGTTTATACATTTAACTTTATACTTATCAAACAATTTGATCAAAATTTTATGGGAACGCACAGTTCTCGTTTAACCAATTGCGAACCTAATGTTTTTGTTCCCCATTTAAAATAGATGGTCGAGGTCCAACTGATTTTTTAGTATCAGATCCAGAGCTCACATAATTTTTATAAATTTTATACACACAGGAATGTTTTGTTGATAAAGTTCACACACATCTCTATAACTCTTTCCATTATTTAATTTACGCTTTTCGTTGCTTATAACATTATATTTTAGTTTAACTCTTTTACAATTATCTGAATATTATTTTCAATTATAATTGTAGTTTCAGAATCACTATTATTTGTTTCACTTATTCTAAGTTTAGTTGCGACTAACTCTTTGTAAACTGAAAAATAAAGTAATGTAATAAAAGTTTTGACGCTTTTCTGAAAGTGTTGCCTGTTTTTGAAATAGTTGTGAGAAATAATACCATATGTCAATTATTTTTGAATTTTCCTTCATTTGAAATACAAGTGTTTTTGAGTGTATTAAATATTGTACTTAAAGAATTAATAAGTTTATGTTTAAAGAAATGAAATGAAGAAATGAAATGTTTATTTGATTAAAATTATTATAACATTTTAATGAAATAAAACATGTTAAAAATAAATCTTATTATCCACGACGTTATATTATTAATCAATGCTTTGTTAAACGATTTATTAAAATATTTTGGTAAAAAATTTAACGATTATAATTTAAAAAATATCATAATTATTCAATTTCTTCAAAATATTTGCTTTTACAAAGTATATTTCTATTTAAATATTATTCTTTAGTTTTTTCACAAATATTTATATTAAAATATTTAATTATAAAAATGGTTTTGTAACATTAATTAATTAATCATTAGTAGAGAGTCAAAATTATAGCATTTGCTCCTTTTTTCTTTCATAATTTAGAGATATAAATTTATTTGTGAACAAAATAAGTAAAATGTAACCGTTTTAGCTCCATTTATAAATTTCTAATTTTTGATAATAAATGCTATTTTACAATTTAATGCTATTTTGGCAGAAAAGATTAAATTTTCGATTAAATCTGATTAGTTATTATTATCCATCTCCCATAATATTTTTCATTACAATCGAAAAGCGGCATTTTTAAATTTTTAAAGATTTTTCAATAAAAAGAATATTCAGATAAATGTTAATAAGAAGAAAAAATGATTATTATATAAATTTTTTGTAATATTTACAAAATTATAAAAGCTATTTTAAGTGCTATTTTATCCATTTATTAATACTATTTAAAGCGCTATTTTGAGATACCATAACTGTTATTTTTTAGGCCCTAATCTTGATCTATTTTATAGGAATTTTTCTCATTATAAAATATTAAATACTTATTAATTAATTATTTAGAATCAAATTTTCAAAAAACCTAAATATTTTATAGTTATTTTCATTATTAATAAATTATCTCTAATAATATAACGATTGTATTATTTCTAATTAATTATTTATACTATTTTATATCAAAAAATTTTATTGATTATATTTTTAAAGTTGCAAATTATATAAAATAAATTTTTTATATAAGCTTATAACGGAAGTTTAAAATATTGGAAAATAATTTTCTATCCGGAAAATCAATAGTAATTAACGATAAAAACATTTGAAATTTTTCTAGAATTATTAGTTATTATATTACAAAAATCATACTTCTATTTAAATTAATCATTATAATAAAGTTAGCAAAGTTGTTAAATTTTAATTAAATGGCACAGTAATTGTTATTCTCAGACTGAATAATTTTAAATCTATGTTATAATCCTAATTCACAATAAAATATTATGGATATTGACGTAAATAAGATTTTACCACAAAATTTAATTATCGATTCAGCTGGAAGTCATTTATATAAAATTGGTTTATCACTATTTCCATATGGAAATAGAAAGAGATATCGATTCTGCAATACAGTGATTATTTCTGTCGTATTAATTATACATTGTATCAAATTCTGTTTCGCGGTTTTCTTAAATAAAAAACATACGCAACTATTTTGAATAATCGGAGACTGTTTCTATTACCATAATGTAAAAACTAATGGAAAGTGTGCTGTTATTTCATGCGTTTTTTCACTTTTGTCAATTTATTTTAACATTAAAAATTATAACAAAGGAATTTATCCGAATTATCTCAAACCATTTGATATGTTATGTGGTTTAAGAACACCTCTTAGTATTGGTCTCTCAAATAGGGAACAGACTTTTCGGTTAATAACGAAAGCTAAATATTTATTTCGATTAACTTATATATTATTACGTTTCATGTTTCCATGGTTTTTAATGTCATTTATTTCTTTAGCTTTAAATAGATCATTAGTTCAAACAGTTTTTATAGCTTTACCGTGGAGTTTATTATTCACTTTATTTATTTATTTCAGCGCTAATATAATTACTTATCAGATAATCTATTGTTATTTAATATGCCATTACTTGACCATAAAATTAAAACTTATAACATATTTTTGGCATTAAATTCAAACTATTCGGAAATACAAAATTATAATCAATTTTATTGGTCAAAGTTTATATTTTCGTTATATTTTATGCTAATAACTATGATTATAATGCTCCTATTCATGATAATGCACGTCAAACTAAATCTTTTTGCGAAAATTGTTTATATTTATTCATTTGTGTCGTTGTTATCGTTTTTATTATTCTTCCTTAAAACTGCATCGTCACTCTATTATGAATCGAATAAATCGTATGGACCACTAAACACAATTATGTCAATGCCTAATAATGTAATTAACATAAAAACTAAATTTAAGGTATTTTAGTTATAATACATTAAACATAGTAATCATTAAAAGAGTTAAGTAATATTCTAAAAAATATAATAATATCAAGTGCATATGGATTGTGCTCAGAGGTGTGCGCGAGCGCCTGGCGTTAATTATTTGTCGAGCGTGTGACTCACTGATAATATCTGTAGAAAATAGAACAAGATTTTAATTGTTATTTCACATATTATCATATACTAAATTCAAAATAATAATTTTTCTCATAATGTGATACAAAATAAAATAAAATGATTTTCTATTATCAATTGTTACTCGAAATCCTATCATTTTCCCGCCACTTACTATTTAATATAAATTATATCAGATCTACAAATATTGATTCCATTAAGAATAATACTTAATTATAAAATTTATCTTAATATGATTAGTAGAAACAAACATTACAAAAACATCTATTTTCCTCAGATTTTAACGCTCATTGAAAGAATTGGTGTGAAAAGAGTTGGATTTTATTGTGGAAAGTTATTTATTATTAACTATTTTAGATTTTATCAGGTAAGGAATGCTTCGATAAAAAATCAAAATTATTAAGATTTTATGAAATTTTTTCTTTAACAGATAATTAGCTTAATTGCGTTATGCTTCATTAAATCCTTTAATTATCAAACAAAAATTTTAAATATCGACCAATAATCGACAAACAGAATTGCATTCATATTTGAGATGTATTTCTAAGAGATCATTATTTACACGTCAATATAATGCTTATTATTATACCGTATAAAATTATTTATTAAAATAAAATAATTCATATATTTCTATATTATTCGATGAGAGTTTTTTATATCAATAGAGAACACCTTAATTACAATTAGTTAATTGAAAAGCAATGCTTGAATTAACATGTTTGAAATCATAAAACTGAGTTCTTTATTTTTAAAAGGATATTTTTCAAAATTACTTGCCGTGTAATTATATTATTTCGCTCAAGAAGTCGGGCATATGGTTTAGCTCATGTCTGTCCGATTATCTGATTTAAAACAATTAAATGTTTGTATTATTAGTGCTATTCGTGTGTTGAGTCATACCAAAAGTTTTCATTCAATGGTTCACAAGTGACATACAAACCGTATAAATGGCACACAATGTCAATCAGCATCATATACTGTAACAGAAATATACATGGCGGGATAGTACTGATTGAAGGCCAATGTTATCAGTAATGAAAGCGTTATGTGTTGTGGCATATGTTAACCTTCGACTAATACAAAGTGACCGTCAAAACGTTTCATTGACCTTCTTATGTGAACACAAAGACACAATAGCAAATTCACAATAACATTGGATGATAACCTGTAGGTCACTGAGACGTATGTTTGCTATGCTATGCATGCATTTTCGATTCAATTCTATTCAATATTCATTCAAAACAAAACAGTAATTTTTGTATTGATTAATTTTTTTAATAAAAAATGAATATATGACTTGTATGCGTTATTATTTATTTAAATTTGAACATTTTATTATCAATTTATATACATTGAGCTTAACTATTTCACCCCATTATGCAATAATGTGTAATATTAAACGCCCATAAAAATTTAAACTTAAACACAAATGCTTGTCAAAAGACGGCCAATTCTTTTCAAACCTTTCACACATGTGGTGCCATAACACAAATGAATTTCAAAAACAGGCAAATGAAAATCAAACGGACAACATTTATTGGATAATTTTTTTGGCTTTTTCAAAAAAAAATTTTCTATATATTTTTCTCATACGAAAGACTTAACCACACCCCCTAAAAATATCAACAAATTTAAAAGATAATATTTTAAAATTTTGGCCCAAATTTTAGGGGATCACAAGCTCATCGGTTTTAATGTACAACTTTTTATTTTTGACAAAAAAAAATTTCAAATAATTTCAATTTTTTTTTCATGAACTATCAAAATTTTGGGTAAGGTTGGTTAAATTTTACAGTATTCTAGGGGGTTTCAGACTTGGACAAGACCTCCCCATTTGGTAACATCATTAAAATTTTCTAAATTTACGCTCAATAATATAATAATCTCTATAAAGAATCTCTAAGGCAATCTTAAGAGGAACCCAAGCCTTGAACCTCAGGTTTATGATCCAAAATGTTATAACCTTGAACTTAGCCTGTTTCAAAAATCAGAAGCTAAGCTTGAGCCTTAAGATCGGGTTAAGCATAGTCTAAAAGGCTCTAAAGAAATCACTAGTTTAAAGTACTATTTGCTATTTTAAATTTCTTAGTGTTTCTTTAAAACTATCCAAATAATTAAGCACTGAAATAATTAAAAAATAAAATCAGTCTAATAAATTTATAAAATAATTTTTAAATTAATTTAATTATTTTAAATTACATATATAATTTACATATATAACTATTTTGCTGAGCAGTTTGAAAATTTTTCTATGCACGTGTGAAACTTTAGGTCTTTATCTTGTAATATTAGAATAAAGAGTGTTATATGAGTGTTAAATTCTATTAGTGTTATATCAAATTACCATATAATGCGTTTTTAGCGAATAATTTTTTACATTTGTTAAAAACAGTACTTGTATCCGGTTTTTTATTTGATTGGTCTAAACAAATGGTGTTAAAAAAGTTTATTTAACCATTTATTTAATAGAGAAAACTATGTCAGCTGTTAAAGCAGATTTTTAAAGTGTTCGCTTCCAGCATAAGAAATTATAATACATATATGACGTACCGCAGCAATTTATGTAGAATTTCAACAAAAAATGCTACACACCAGAAATATGATTTATTTCATCAAAGAATCTTTGAAGAAGGAATTCAAAATCGATAACGACATTGGCAAATACTTCTTAGACTGTGCAATGGCATCAATGCATTTCCATCGTAAATACGAACGTAATATAACCACCCTTTAATTCAATAATTTTATAAAGTCATATTTGTCATAAAATTAAAAATAAAATTTGTTATTTAGATTTCAAAATATGCTATTTATCAATTAATTATTATTCTGTATTATACAATTAAAATTTATAACAAATAATTGCTTTTTAATGATTTTATTTCAATGTTTAGTTTAATACATAATAAAGTTATTTTAAAATTGAATATTTCCTTTTAATTATTTAATATGTGTTAATTTTCAATATTATCTATAATATCATATAGAAATTCCACAGTTAGGGAAAAGGGTTGTTGAGTTTAGTAATTAAACAAATCAGAAAACATATTAACTAATTCTTGTTCCAATTATTCCTTTTCCTCTTATACCGTATAAATAAATCCATCATTACCTTGACTTAAATTAACCAATTCTATTATTTGATTTACGGTTATACTTTAATCATCATCTTTTACATTTTTAATCTTTGTTCAACATATTCTGAATTTCTTTTATTATCCTCATCATCAATATCTCTAATATCATCTTCCATAGAGAATAATAAATCATCGAAAAATCTTACAAATTAATTATAATATCAAAGTTTAAATGCACGAAAAAATTATATAATCAATCCTGTATAACTTATCGTGTCATTATCGCTCTCTAATTTGACGTCATAAATGAATATATTATCAAGCATTTTACACATCAAATAATGTCTTTACAGTTCTTTCGATACAGTTTGATTTTCACATACTTTATTGATAATTTATTTTCCATAAAATCAGCAGTAGATTCATCCAAATGTATTTCACCCAACAACTCCTCTTCATCCTGATATGTATCCATACCCTCGTCCTTAACATTTTCACCTACTTCTTCAATCTCAGTAACTGTATTTATTGCAGCGTCAAAAACATCAGTTTCTTGTCTTAAACCACAAGTTCTGGGGCCGTTACAATTACGGCTATTATTTGGACGATCTTCACACCGGTGAAATATGCTTATATGGCCCTTGAGGTAACTTTTACGGGATTATGTTCGTTGACAATTGTGACAAACGTATTTTCGAGGGGACTCCATAAGATAAATTATTCATAAATGAAGATTAATGGGTTATTTTATAGCAACCTTATATATTCATCATAAACATCTACTATGTCTATCATACCTTCCTGTCCTCCTCATTTTATCCTCATTTACCTCAGAGGTTCGTCATAAGTACATCATAATTACATAATTAATCATTATATAGATGTTATAAAAATATCCCTTGTCTTGGAAATGCACATGTTTGAATATTATATTTAGAGCCTCAGTTGATACAATATGTATGAAGGACATATAACAGATAAGCAATAAGTTCTGCACCCCCTTTTAATAATATCCCTGTTTTAATTATGGCACCGTCCATAGCTTATCAGTAGGTTATAATCTCACTAATTAAACACTCTTCTAGCAGATATTTGTTATAATTGAATTAAAATTCTAACTAAACAAATAATAGACAGTCTAACAGGAACACAGACAACAGTAAGAACCCCTGTCAAAAGGGCTTTTCCATGTCAATGGCTCAGTCAATAGTCAATGGAATTCTAATAAAGTTAATAACTCAAATATATCTATGGTTATGTCTATAAAATACATATTATACAGTTCTATTACTGATAATTAGAGTGAATTTGTTTCACACATGATATGCGCAATGACGTCAAAAGTAAGAATTAATCATTTTTAATGCATATCATGACATCAATTTTATTTTATATGAGTAATGTATATGTACTATATATTAATCCTGGTTAATTAAATATTAACTGGTCTATATGACTCAATCCATCTCTTATCAATAAATATAATTAAGCAAATAATTAAGACAGCGCCTTGTTAACGGGGTCTCCCTCCTGTCAACTGCTCCTCCCCCTGACAAAGGTTAGGCTCCCTGTCAAAGACGTCATAAGTAAGAAATAATCATTTTTAGTGTATATGATTACATCACTCTGCCCCTGTCCACGTTTCTCAATTGTAAGATAAAGTAAATTGATACAAGTATATTCCAATGTATGCTTTTAAACACTTTTACCTTAGATTTTACTGAACTTATTCTGATAATTATGATAATAGTGTGTGTTATGTTCGTGGATAAGCAATTTAACGTATTGACGTAATACGAAAGAATCAACCATTATTAATCTATATAGTGATATCACTTTTAATTCATTCGAGCCATGTATGTTCTGTATATCAATAAGTATAAGTGACGTCATACCATAAGTATTCCCTTACGTGTACTTCACTTCTATACACGGGTACTGATAAAATAATACTTTATAATTGGTGCGATTATGACTTCATATACTACGCTATTAATGTGTAAAAACAGTTTCATGTACATCATAAAAACAGTTAGTATTACCCCACCATAAAATTGTTTTTTCGGGGGTCAAAGGTCACCGGATTGGCAAACATATGTATCAGTTGTCATACTAACACTAATACCAGCATATTACATCGTCATAAAAATTAACAATTTTTCGGGGTGTCAAAGGTCACCATTGGTGGCCCAACATATGTTTGGTAGCCGTGCCAACACTATTACCAACATATTACATCATTTTTAAATTTTCAATATTTTGGGATCAAAGGTCAACATTGGTGTTCCTCAACAATAACTACCACTAACACCATCAACGCATATCATTATTTCATGAAAAAACAAAATTTTAATTTTGTTAGCGTGGCCTAATCAGCATAATTTTTGTGGGTCCACATACACACATATTCACATACAGTATAATACTATAGCATTAACACACACATACTGTAACATATACATATGTCATTAACTTAATTACACTATGTTAAACAAGTCTATCTATAATTTATATAGGCTTAAGATATTTCTGATAAAAATTATGAACTTTTTTACGTCATCCCATAGCGTTACTAAGATCTCTAATGTACATATACTACTTATATAATATTTTTATTACAATATAAGTTTTTTTATAATATTTTATGCTATTTAATGAATAATAATATATCAAAAAACTTTTAAAGTTTAAGTTAATTATTGATTAATCATAAAATACCATCAAATAATTTTATGGTTTCTTATAATATAACATTTGTTGAGTTTCGTAACTCAATTTAAAAATAATGCTGAATGATATAATAATTCTTTGAATACGATATGGTTATTGTAATTAACTAAAGTTTAAGCCCGCCAACAGAGGGAGAATATGGTAACACATTCAAATAAAAAAACAATAATATATTTAATACCGAATGAAACGCTTTGAGGCCAAAATTTTATCATAAATTCTATATGTCGTAACACAACCAAGCTTTTACGACTAATCCCTCATAACTAATTTTACTCCATCCGATCCATAAGTCTTTCTTTAAATAAAATAACCTGCTTACAGCAAAATCATTACCCAGCATAAATTAAACCCATCCAGCTTCACAACAAAATTATCCAGCCTCCACCAAACCAATCTATATTGCACCCACCAAACATAACGAACCCTATCAGACGAATCCAGACCCTAAGAGAGTACTTCCTGTTCAAACACAACCACAACCAACTCCACTCCATTACCACCGTCACATCCCCATCACTATCTTCCCCAATCCACCATTATTGTCGAACTGAATCCTATGATATAATTGTAGAAAGGGATCGACAGTGATAGAAGCCGATAAAAAGACAAACAGTCAAAGAAATTATGAATTTTATATATTTATGTTATTTTGAACTAATAAATGATAGATATGTGCATAATTTAAATAACTATTATAATAATTTAAAACAAGAAAGAGTATGAATATACATAATGAGCTCACTTTGTTTTATATTATAAGTTAAATCAATAGTATATTCCAAATTTTTGTGTATTAAATATTTTTTGACATTTAATTATAGTTTCAATTGTTGGCCAATTATATTTATTTTGTTTTTAAGCATTATTCAAACTTATTATATATTGTTATAAAGTAAAAAATTTATAG
>JAQGAW010004150.1:0-11327 GCA_034698025.1 Phthiracarus crinitus | reverse complement strand
GCTTAAGGTTAAAAGTGTTTGAAATTTGAGTTTGAACTACTAGCTCTTAAATAGATTATTAAATTGTTAAAATTTTTGGCCCGAGCCCGTCTGAAACCCAACATTTTGAAGATAGGAATTGTCCGATCCCGATATTTTTAATAAGTCAAAAGCCAGGCCAGATAAACCCCTAGCAAATAAATATTTAATAATTAGATATAATATTATTTAATTTAATATAATCTTAGTTTGATCTTAAAAACATTAATTTGTATTTGGTTTGCATTTTACACTGTATTTGGTTTAAATAGAGTTATTTTATTGGTTAATGTCAAATTAGAGTAATTAATATTTTGCTCAGAGGAATACACTTTACATTAAAAATAAATTACGAAAACTTTATATATTTTTAGAGTTCGGCCCGACTTTTTTATATTTAAGCCCAAACCGAACATTATGTCGAGGACCTGCGGGCGCATGACATATCGGAGACCGCTTAAAAGTCTACTTGGAAAAGTTAATTGATCTTTTCATTGAGCGCGAGCTTATTATATTGCCAATACTTAATATATTTCCAAAACACAGTAAATAAGATTCATATCTGATCCCTAACTTTATTTCCTACAAAATACTAAAATCAGGATTTTAAACAATTAATTGACAACTTTATGTTGCGACCCAACGCTAATGTTAATTTTTAAAATGTTTGCGACCCATTTTTTTCTTTCTGCGGCCCTTTTTTGGGTCGCGACCCATAGTTTGAGAACCTCTGGTATATTAGACTAGTAGTCTAAGTGTAAGATATACTGCGCGAACATAACAAAGCAATACATCGAAAACGTTTCGTAACATTTGTTGTTTTCTAAAAAATACATTTAAATGATAACTCGTAATCAAACTTTTTAAATACCAATAATTATGCATTACGTAAATATGATGAATTAAATTAAAATAATTATGCTATTTGTGGAAAATAACGAATAGTTAGTAATTTTAGGGTATTTTTAGTATTTTTAGGGCTTAGTTATTGAAGAGCAACACTTCATATTAAATAGCAGAACACATGCATTTTGTAAGCACAATATTGAACTGCAAATAATTTGCAAAAAACTTCAATCTAAATATAGATTATAATAGTTTTATTTGATTATGGATATAAAGTTAATAGAAATCGATTGCGTGTGTGTTTGAACGTTCAGTAACTAAGCTTATAATGACACACAACACACGTCAAACAAATTCAAAAAAACGTCAATTAAATGAAAATAGTGATGAAACGAAAATACGAAAATATTCGAAAATTATCGGTGAAATATCGCGCTATCCATTCAACAAAAATAGGTTAACCATCGATTTCTTTACTAACGTTTCGTGCGTTGATTTGGCGAAGAAATTATTGGGACAAATACTGTGCAGACAATTGTGTCCAAACGGACCCATACTTAAGGGCAGAATTGTCGAAACGGAGTCATATCTCGGTGTTGACGACGAAGCGAGTCACTCATATAGAGGTAGAAAAACGGCCAGAAATGAGCCAATGTTTATGAGTTGCGGCACGTGTTACGTGTACTTCACTTATGGCATGTATTACTGCTTTAATTTATCCGCTGATGGCGACGGAAACGCTGTTCTCATACGAGCATTACAACCATTGGAATGTATCGATCAAATGATAAGTTTGAGAAATAATGCGCTAAAACCAAACTCACGATCAAAGCACAAACCATTACCATTGAAAAACATAGCTAATGGACCGTCAAAGTTATGTATTGCTATGGATATTAATAAAAATAATATTAATAAGCAACACATAGCAACCAGTGATCAAATATGGTTAGAATCGGGAATTGCCGTAAATGATGATAATATTGCTTTAAGTAAACGTATTGGTATTAAAAATGCTGGCGAATGGACTGATAAACATCTCAGATTTTTCATCAAAAATTGCGAATTTGTTAGCGTTAAGCATTGATCCATACATTAATCACAATAAACGATACTGTAATTAAACGTTTTAATTCTATATTTTAATCTCTATTACTAAATTAATATGTATTTTACAATTATTATAGCGTTTAAAATTATTGTAAAGAATAAAATACTCTTTTTATTTTAAGACAGGTTTGTAAATATGATATGAAATAAATATATGCTTATTTTTTCTCAAAAAAATTTTGGTTTAGTTGTATTGTAAATATAGTTAATATTTATATTTAAATATAATATACTGTATAATAATAAATTCATTTTAATTATATTAATATATGTATCTTTTTTGTTGCATTTAAGTGTGATATTTAGACTTAATAAAAATACAATTACGTATAATTATAAGTTGAGGGAAAATATTACTGCAGTTTTGAAAACAGATCTCCAAGTATACAATTATTAGCTGATGGCGAAGATAGCAGCGAATCGGGAGAATTCAACGTATGGTTGACCGGTGATGGACAGGTATTGGTGCTATAATTATGATTATTACTAGCGGTGTTCATAGTGACCACCAAATTAGATATTTGCGTTTCAAGCGACGTCACTCTGTCCGCCAATTTATCTAATTTGACGTCCACTTCGCGCAAAAGTGTCTCCAATTGAGTTTGCATTTCACTTTGAGTATTGGACTGAGTATTATCAGTATTGGTTGTGGTATTACTGCAGGCAGTAGTGTCGGCTAAAGCCATTTTATGGCAGAGTTCAAAGGCTTGTCCTATTGTGCGAACTGCGTTCACCGCAACTGACTGTAACAACAATAATAACAATAACTATTTATTTAAGTATTAACGTTAAAAGTATATCATAAGTTAGTGCTTAGAATATATTTTAAAAACTGCTTTATACCAAGAATTTTCTACATGAACCGAAACAGTTTCACATTATATTTCAAATTTTAATATCACATACAAAAATTAACAACTAATTCAGACATCAAAAAAAACAATGATGATTTAATCTATAAATTAGAGCTAAAATAACAATTGAATAATAGGCATAATCATGTACCGTATGTTAATAGTAATATTTCATTAATGCGTAAAATTATATTGTATTGAATACGAGTTACTCAATACGACGCTTACGTTATACGTTAAGGTTATAAGTATATTATGGTACTACGGTAATTATACAGTACAGTAAAAAACAAACTTTAGATTATGTCATCGCACACCTATGCATAGAAATTATTAGTTTCGAGCCATAAATTTTCTTTGTGTCGAATAAAATAAAAAAATCGATTTTATAAGTTTAAAGCTTGGGTACCTTTTTGGCAGATTTAAACACGAGACACTTGAATGCGTTTCCATCGCGTGCTATGTATGAGAATATGTGTAAGTCGAGTGAATCATGTGAAACGTAAAATATTCTTCAACGCAAAAAAAAGAAAGAAAAAATTAATTGTTTACTCGAGTAAATTTACAGTGTTATAACACAGTAAAAGTTTACCGTAAATTACTAAATTGATTGCAAATTTGAATGCATACCTATGGATGGGGTGCTGCGCGAGTGCTAACATAGATTGCGATGCTTTGCCCGAAAGAGTTACCCGAACGCCTTCGTACGACACAGTGAGCAATATTTTGCGCTTCTTATCTCCTCTGGCGCGACACTCGCATCGGATCCTCCGCATAGCGGCCACGATTTCTACCCTGGAGTTTGGGCGCGGCACGTGACCACATCCTACTAACTAATATTTGCTACGTTTTAGACTACTCAACCAACAATTACGGCATTTTATCGCTCGAAAAACTGGCATACCTTTGCCGTGAATGGGATGCCCACTCGGAACTCGTCCTCAGATCTTAATGGTACGCGGGAATCCAATAAAGCGTCTTCCAGTGTCGCGTATTGACTCTTCTTCAATCGCATTACTGTCTTCCCTGAATTAACAAAGAGAACGCGCAAACGCAAACATCGCTTATCCTTTCAAATGGTTGGACCCATTTTTGGACGTCATAGCTATCGTTATGCGTTCAATTGCAAAGCGAAGCATTAACACATCTGCTAACGAATCTTTGCTTTAAACCTAACGACTAACTCGTAAAGTTTACGAATCATACAAACTACGTATGTTCTCATGAGCTAACGATTTCGTGATTATTTTTTTTCTTGACTCGACTCGTGTGAAGCAAAAACATTTGAACGAATTTTATTATTCCTATTCAATAATTACTCGATTTTATCTTATTTTTAACTTTTAACCTTTAAATTTTTGTTTTGTCGCAAAACGATTTTAAATGTTAAATTTTTGTTTTGAAATTTTTAATTACATTTTTAAAGATTTAAGAGAAGCAGACAAGAAAAACATTAAAATTTATGACAATTTCTACGTTTCGTCACAATTCTTAAATATTAATAAAACTGTTTACTAATAATCATATTTATAAAACTATTACTGTAAAATAACTAAAGCTTCTGTTCCTTAACTGCATTTGAATTAAAACCGAGTTATTAACCATAAGTTATAGAATACGGTAGACTATTAGAGGTATAGCATTATTACGATTTGCTAACATTTGAATTACGACAAAACAATCTAATTTCAAATTTGCAGAACTACTGTAATAAATATAGTGATAAAACTATGGTAAATATTTTTTGCATTTTGTAGTCTCAATATTTGCGGTTACGACTGTGTAATGAAAGGTTGATTTGTTTAATCAACCAAAAAACGAATAAAACTTAACGAAACATTCGAAAAAGATATTTTAATTATTATAGGAAATTTCAGATGTCGTTATTGTAATTAAATAAACAATTCACTCTTTATTTGCGGCCGCCTTTTGCTTTCCCTTCTTTCCCTTTCCCTGTTGCTGTTCCTCCGCTGCCGCTCCCTCTTCAGCCTCAGCCGCGTCATCAGCTTTCGTGGTTCGCGTGTATATGATCTGCGAGTGATGTTTGATAACTTGACGAATCAGACCATTTTTGCTTAACTCTTCGAGAGCTTTTCGAGCCAGAGATCCACGAACTTTAAGCCTCTCACTGACCACCGATGGAGTAATCAATTTATATGCTGGAACTTCGCGCACAAACTTATCGTATGTCGCTTTGTCGAACAGAACCAAATTGTTTAACTTATCCCTCACTTTTCCTTTCGACCACTTCTACCATATTATCATTAAAATACAATAAAACATATTTAAGTATAATTAAATTGATTGTTGGGTTGCGAACAATACCTTCTTCTTTGCTTTACCACCTCCTCCTCCCTCCTTCTTCTTTGCGGGACCTTTAGAGTCACCTTTCTTTGATTTGTCTTGCTTTGGTGGCTGAATATAGTAAATTAAATTAATTAAATTCAGTTAATATTAGTTACTGTTAATAGAAATGCATACCATTTTTCAGCACAACATTAACGGAAAAGGATATCGTAATCAAATAAATGAATGACGATTACGCACGTGTTATAGTTATTCCATATATATAGATACTGCGTATTTACGATCGACCATTCAATACCTTTTATAAGTATGGTTTAGTTTGTGTGTGCCATACATTATCCATGTTTATATAGCATTAAATGTTATCGCGTTTTACACTATCGCTAGTTTTATACATGTTTTTCAGTTAATGCCATCTTTTAAATTTTAAAGGTATAACTTATACGGTATACAGTAAGTTACTGTAACAGTATATTTTGAGTTTATTATCAATAATTATTTTTACAACATAAATCATATGATTGAGTACATTCAACAATTGAATTAAAAAACAGTATTCAGACTTTAATGCTAACATATTCCGAATCTGTAATATAGAATCTTAAAGGTTTATCGGCCCATAGTTTGCCCGCGCGTTCAATACCAATACGTTTAGTTGACGTAATGTCACGTTGATTGACATCAATTCCTTGTTCTAACCATATTCTATCGCTAGTTATTATATTTTGTTTATTAATAGTATCCTTAGTAATAGCCATAGCAGTGCACAGTTTCGACGGTCCATTAGCGATGTTTTTCGTTGCTAACGGTTTATGCTTCGAAGGAGAGCTTGGTTTTAGCGCTTCGCGTCTCAATCGTTGCATATCTTCCACACCACTCAACGGTTCCAATGCTCGCAACAAAACAGCCGCTCCCTCGCCATATGAAGATATATTGAGGATATTATACATACCGTAAGTCATATACACGAAACAAGTGCCGAATGGCATAAACATTGGTTCATTTGCTGGTGTTTTCCTTCCGTTATACGAAGAACTCGCCGCATCTTCAATGCCAACGTATGCCTCGGTCTCCACTATTCTACCCTTAAGTATCGCTCCGTTTTCAGGCAATTGAGTGCACAGAACTTTTCCCAGCAATTTGTTTGCCAAATCAATGCACGAAACGTTAGCAAAAAATTCATCCATTAATCTTAACCGAGAAATATCGCCAATGATTTTTGAACTCATCGTTAAATTACTATTAGTTTTGTTTGTGCGCAACTTTTTATCGGATTCTTCGCACTTACTCTCAACTCGTTTTCTCTTTCGCGCCATAAACTCAAAAATTATAAATAACTTTTAACGAGTAATCTAAAACTAAAACAAAAAATTGTGTGTAACCAGCATTGAGCTAACGCTACAATAATTAAAATCGTTCAAATCTAGCCTGAATAGATGTCACTAAAAACTTTTGTCATTTTTTGAAGTTTTTAGCCCAGTATGTCCTAGAATTTAATTATTTAGGGTTAATTTGTTGTATATTAATGGCTCAACTTTTGTACACATTAGTAAATGAGTCATGAAAAGTGAAATAAAACACAATATTTTCTTCTTACACATTTGTAGCCACATTGTACACAATGTAGCGATTATTGATTTCACAACTCTTATTAATTACTCTATTGAAAACTTATTAAAACGAATGATTTTGATTTAACAAATAAATAGTGACATCTAAAATGTAAAAATAAAATGCAAATTTATTGTAACGAAAGCTCAATGCTGTTGCCTAACCGTTAACGTATTACAGGGTTTCCCAACGTCTGACAGTCTGGGGGGATATCCTTTCCACTTTTTTTCAAAATATAAGGAGTCAAACTCACCAGATTTATCGAACAATATTTTTGATTTCGACCAAATATTTTTTCAACAAAAATTTTTAAAAAATTTTTCCCGACTAAGCCTAAACAACGCCCCCCACAAAGAACATCGAATTTAAACGATAATTTTTTGAAAATTTGACCACAATTTAAGGCACTCCCAAAAACTCATCGGATTTGATGGACTTTTACAATATGACCAAAAACTTTTTCAAGTTATAATTTTTTTTGTCCTCGAAATTTCAAAATTTTGGGTGGGGTAGACTTTTTCAATTTTGGGGAGTGGGTATTCGGGGGCTACATATCCATTGGGAAACTCTGCGTATTACATATTAGTTACACTATTCGTTACGTTTTTTCCAATACAAAACTTATACCCCAATCATAGCAAACTCCCATTTTTCAGTCATCCGTTTGATTCATAATGCATTGAATAAAAGCTTATTTTTGAGAATAAAGCTAAGCTTATGTTTAGTTTCGTTTTGATTGTTTGAACAAATATTCAAAACGTTATTTTCTAAAAAATTGTGCGTAAATTTAAATCGTGTCATTAAACCACATTATTCACGGTATTATAATTTTATTGTATTTCATTCTAATATATATATTTTAAAATAAATTTTTTAATCCTTATTAAAACCGGTTAAAAAATCACTAAACATTTAGTATTTTTGTTTTTAATAATTTCGATTTACGAGTACTCTTATGTTTAAATTATTAAATATATTATATTTATTAAAAGTTTTAAATCTTAATATGAAATATAATTTTTATATTTAAAAATGAAATGAAAGAATACTCGAAAACGGAAACAGTTTCATAGAAAATAAAGAAAAGCAAGAATTAAATTTTTATGCGATTTACTGTATGTGTTTGTTAGCATATTTATAGGTACGGTTTTTAGTAAAATATTGCCAAAAATTTAAAAACTTTTAAAAATTTCTCAAATCGTTCGATTCATTGATTTAGTTTACTTTAATTTACTAATGACTCGTTTTTAGTAAAATTTATAAAGATTTTCAACTCATTTTAAAAATATAATAAAAAGAAATAAAAAACTTTAATAACAAGTAAATTATAGTCAAATAACACAGATAACTATTTTATTCAAATACTGCTTATTATTTATTTATTAAAGTTACTCATTAAAACTTATCGTACAATTTATATTTTGATTAAACATTAAAAGTATTTCGTTCAATACGTGTTGATTCATATTTAATTAGATTCCGAGCACATTCTTCGCGCACTTCTGTAATATAATGATATCAAATGTAAAATTAAATATATGACTCTATGTTCAAATAGTTCAAAATACTAACCACACTCTCAGCGAATCTTGCTTTACGTTCTTCCATATTTGACTTATTACCCATTTTTTGTTTTCGCATTTCAGTCCACGCATCTTTCATGCAATCTTTTAGTTTCGGACTGCACATCATGTTAACGATTTCATTTTGCATCGCATTGTTCGCAATTTTCAAGTCTTCCACGTCATCCGCAGTTTTTACGCACTCATCCCACTTGTTCTTTAGTTTCTGAAAATAATAAAAGCAAATTAGAGTTAAGAATAATAAGCTTATAATTAGTTTCGATTACTTCATGATTAGGACTGTCTTCGTGCGCGCGTTTACTGAAATTTTTGCATGACATCAGTTTAGTCCACTGGTCTGCCGTAACTTTATTCTGTTTATCGCAAAGTTTATCCTTAATTGCCTTCCAATCCGCCATATTTTCATTCATCGCATTCATCGCGCAAATACAGAACAACGCAAAGGTAACCAATATTAGCTGATTCTTCATTTTGATGCGCTTTTATACTGAAATACTCGATACGAATATTGGTTAAACTTAAATATTAAACTGAAAAATCTGAATAAATTCTAAGGTTTATATACCAGTTATAATCATTAAAAATATTTATTCAGTGATTTTAATGCAATCATTTAATTATTTACTAAGACTACCAATACTTATAGATTAATGCAAATAAATCTATAATTAATGAATACAGTATATGTTTTAATGAAACAACTGATCAAACAATTAGAGATTGAAATTTCATGGCACTTAACATTTGAATTTCCGTTTTAAATTAAAATTTAGAGATTGTGTACATGTGTTCTATTCATCTGTATATGATATGTGTACTCGATATCTATACTTAATTTGACAACAATTTAAATGTATTTCATTATGCACTCGAATTGTTTTGCTATTATTTGTTGATGAGTTTTAAAACTTAATGTAATAATTAATTTTAAGCGTTTTTATGCATCTTATAGTAAAACTATATAAATGAATGATGTAATCATTAATATTGAAAAGAGTGTGATCAACAGAGACATAAACTATAGTGTATTGAATTAATATAAAACTTTTACATCATTTACTTTCATTTTCATAATTGATTTTTATTTTTGTACTAATGATTAAAGTATTGAAAATCGTTAATTAACGAAAATATTAAAATGTAATTCATTTCAATTACAAACAAGTTATTAGCTCCTAATAATCCCAAAAAATGAAGTTTAAGTAAACAAAATAATCGAATCAAACGATTTTAAAAATTTATAACTATTTTTATAAATTTTCATAAATAATACTTAATAAGAAAGGCACAATAATCTTAATTAATAAAATGAATAGATGGAATACTGTGTCAAATCCATAAGCTGTTAAAAAGTAGTTAAAAAATTATTATTTAAGTAAGAAAAATCTAAACTTGAATTCATTTTGTGGGTATTGTTTTAAAAATTTAGCCTAATTTCTGTTTGAGTTAATGTTAAAATAATCAAATTTAAAGAAAAACAAGAAAGAATGAACATTCATGATGAGCTCAGTTTGTGTTATATTCTAAGTTTTCAATAGTATAATCCAAATTTTTGGTGTGTTAATTATTTTTGGAATTAAAAATAATCAATTTAAATAACTATATTTTATTTTTGTTTAATAAACAGTTATTTATTTTACTATATATTGTTTCAACAAAAAAAATTATAGCTTTATAATGAGTGTTTCGAGACTTTTGTTTTGTTGTGTTTTAGATTTCGTGGTCACAATAAAACAAATTGTTGTTAACGGACACACAGAGAAGTAAAAAAACATGTGTGACCAGTATTATATGTTTTTTTGTACGCATATCGCCAATAAATGCCAGAATTAGATTAAAATTAATATTTTTCGTTGAAAATATTATTTTAAAGCCTTTTTTACAATTTTTTGTTTATTAATGGTTAAGTATTTTTTATAAAAATTAAATAAGATTATTTTTGACCTTAATTATTCGATTTTAAATTTGGCCATTAAACAGAATAATTTATTCAGTTTAACTATATTGAGTATTATTGGCCATTTTTAGCTTATTGTTATAAATATCTCTTGATAAACATAAAGTATAGTAAAATTTATTAAAATAAAAAATCCCTTAATAAATACAAAGACAGCGCACATACAGACTGGAACCAAATTCGGGCTTAGCTCAGATTAACTGCGACTCGGGTTACCGTTGGAATCTCTGTACTAAACCTAGGGATACAGTCGAGATGGGTTTAGTGTTCCAAACATTAACCCGGTTTATCGTCTGACGGTAAACGAAGGATTTGTGGGGACCACTAGTTAACACTTTGTTAACGGATATTTACTCGCAAAGCTAATGATATACCTGACCACTTGATTCCGTATTTACTCGATACCAACCAAACGGTAAGATATACGTGTGAATAAGCGTAAGCGTGATGTTTTAAAGAAAGTATTTATTTATAAATACGGTAGTTTTCACGATACAAATGTATAAAAAGAATCACAAAATGGTTATAAAAACTATATAATGTTAATTTGAAAGCACCTTTAAGAAGGACGCGAAAGTTAAAATGAAGAATAATAATCACAAGAAGTCCAGCGCCACATTTCATTGTTCTACCGAAAAATTCGAACAGAAGTTGTGATGGATATATACCGATACGAATAACACCGGCGAGTCGTCTGTTAGATCAGTTGATAACAGCTGTACTGCCATATTATCGGGACGAAGATCTGGTTTAGATGGTGGAGAATGTGACGACGTAAACGGTTCACACGTGAAAACACGTGTTATTATAATTTTAAATTTTTTATTGCTGTACCACTTTGTCATTATCTCATTTATACTGTATATTAATATTTGCTTAGTCATTGTTGCATTTTTGGTATAGCAATTGTATATTAATAGTTTTTTAACTCTGATTGTTTTGTAAGAGATTGTCAAAGAAATATAACTGATTTTTATTATAAGTTATTATTCCAAATTCTGATTTGCTGTGACTGACAGCTATAAAAGCGATAATCACTTG
>JAQGAW010004149.1:0-11331 GCA_034698025.1 Phthiracarus crinitus | reverse complement strand
TGCTAAGGAGCCGTTGCTATGGTGATGACGTCACCTAGCAACGCCACGCCCCTAGCAACGGTTGCTAGGTTACCCCTCAAGGGCCATCCCTTCTACTAAGATTCTTAACAATTATTAGCTTCAATACTTAACGTTAAAAATATAAATTGAAAAAGTTTTAAAAAACAAATTTTAATAATATTAATGTTACAGTTTCTGATCCGATAAATTCTTAAATTTACAGTAAGTTATTTTAATTTTTGCTTCGTAAGTATGGTTAGACGGAAGCATTCTCATCCTAAATCCTGAAATAGAACTTTACTGTAATATTATTCTTATTCTGCGAGCATAACAAACAAATATAATATACTACAGTAACTTAAACAAGAAGCGAACTTGTTATTTTATGTCTACAATGAAAGTGCTAAAAATGTGGATCAAATTGAAAATTTAACATTTTATTCTCTCACCGTTTTTATATTCAAAGATTTTAAGATTTAGAAAATTTGAAAATATAGTTGGATTTACATGAAAAAATATAAAATAGTAGATAAGTTATATATGCATACTTTTATGAGTAACGGAAAAATAGGTAACAAAAACTTGGCAAAAAAGCACTGGATTTATTCGGTCATGAATCTCAATAAAATACAGTATTTTAAACAAGTATACGAACAGAAAAAATGTGTTCTCGATGTTCATTGCTTCTCAATGATCACGAGAGCGTTTATCCTTTGCCCACAGCTCTAGTATTACAGTTGCGAGTGTTTGTTATGCTATAATATATGAAACTGTGTATATAATGTATGAGAGTGTGGATCACATGATAACACAATTCTATAGCTTTGCTTAAAAGTCTTTATAAGATAGCAAAGTATTGGTATGAATGCGATGCGATGCACATCACAAACCATCGCATGAACATCAACACTGGTTATATTGATAAGGGTTATATGGCACACACCTGTGAGAGTAATGCATGTATTGATGACCAAATATAGTTTTACATTGTGAACAAGGAAATTAGTTTTTGACTTAAGTTTGCCAATATTGTGGTAACACATTATTATGGATCGATGCTATAATAACAAAAATATGAGATAAACCCTATCGAGAAAGAGAGTCGTTGGTCGCATCATAGTATCAAACATCGTATCATAGTATTCATTGTAATCATAATAATATTGTGTCATTGTTTTTTTGTCTCATTTTCTATGCATATAATGATTATATGTCAACGCATAAATGACTTATCACAGTATTTTTATACATAAATTTTATGCGTACAAAAGGAAAACAATATCGACTTTGTATGTATCGACTTTGATTAGTATCTTTGGCTTTTATACAAATTAATATTGACTTAAACTTACTTTGAATCTCGCAATGAATTTTACATGTAAATATGAAAGTAATCCGAAAGAATGTCAACAAACATGCATCACCGCTACGTATAAATTAACATTAATATTGAACGCAGCGCTTCGATATAAGTTACTGTATAAAACAACTGGAAAAAAGAGTAATGAGCTTTGTTTTTTCGTATCCCTTTTGCTAATACTGAGATAGTGGGAGAGTTGGAGTTAAATATTTCGCGGAAACTAACTTTCACTGTATATATAAAGCATATACTCATTCTCGGTTTTGGTAAATGAGAAAGAAAAAAGTTTGACAATCAAAATAATACATTACTTTAGGAAGAAAATGGTTAAAAATCTTATTTATGTGTGTTTTACTTCGAAAATAATATTTTATGTATACTTAGCCTAAAATTGATTCTAAATGATGTGAAACTAAAAAATTACTTTCAATTAATAATTCCAGTAAACAATTTGATGGCATATTGAAACTTATAGTTTTTCTCAAACAATATTTTTGCCCGAAATAATATTTAACTTTTTTCTAATGTATAATTAACCAGAAATTTCAAAAACTTTATTTTAGAATTTTTAATTAAATAAAAATATATATAATTATTAAAGATTAAAATAATTAATTTACGTTAAGAAAAAACTAAAAAAACTAATTACAAAAAAAACCAAATGAAAATAAGTAATAAAGATTAATTAAAAAGAAATAAAAGAAATAATTGTTTTATTCTGAATTGACATACACTAAAACGTTTAAAATAATTAACATATGAATTAATTTTTATTGTTTTTACATTAAAACATACTTTCACTCTTGTGTAAAGCATTTTAGGAAATCACTATAACTTTTACTTTAACCTATCAATGGATAATGAATTTTTTTTAATCTCTTCTATCAATTTTTAAAGATTACACTAAAATTAAATCGATGGAATATGTGGTAAAGTTTTTTCTAACCTATAGATATTATTGCAAAAGTAAAGTATTCTAACTGTTAATGTATGTTAGAATCAATACAAAGTTTAATTATTAAAAGTGAAACGTGTGAAACTTGTATTGAATGCATTAAATACATAATAAATAGTATGGCTCACCACACGATCCTGACTTTGAAACAATGATTCGTGTTTGTTGTGTACACGATCTTAGTTTTAGTTGGCATTCGTTAACATAATTTTGTTCATCAGATCCTTAACAAATATAAAATTCACGTAAACAAAACTTGTAAAACTTAGCAGTGATCGATGGAAACATACCACAAACCGTTGAGTACGTGTCTGGACATGTTTGTTCGCATCGGCAGTACGGCTGTTGGCTGTACTCATCGATAATACACTGCGCACCATATAAACAGTACGTTCGCTCACAAATTTCTGTGAATATAAATATTTGCGTTAACGCTTTACTAAATTTAGGCTTTTGTTAATAACGAGTTAACACTGAGATAATCAAATGGTTTTGTATGAAATTGTTGCCGGAATTATAAATTAAGTGAATGTTTAGCCTAAATTAAGGTATTATACAACTTTTGGCCAAATAATACTAACGAAACAAAATTTAAACTGACGACAAGGGAATTGTAAGCGAACTAAACATCATTAAATTTAATACTTAACATTAACTAATACTTTCCTGACTCTGAGGGGATTAATAAAGTCATTTGAAAATAAATCTTATATATTTCGATGATTTGGTTCAATCCTAGAGACATGACATCAACTGAACAAACGAGACGACAATTTGATTTTGTTATTTATATGTACCCTAATTTTCTGCGTATAATCCGCACTCGCGTACAAACCACATAAGTTGAATATAATACTTTTTGTAATGAAAATTTTAAAAACAGATAAGCCGCACTCAACGCATAAGCCGCACTAATTTTGGTTACTGTGTTTACACGCTTGTTTTTTAAATATTGTGCTAAATGCAAGCATTATGCTCTAAATATTACAAAAGTTACATTAATCACTTCATTGATATTTAAGAAGCATTTAAAACAGTTTCTAACTCTTAATTTGATGTATTTTTTTATATATTATCTGAAATTGAAATGTTAATTTTTCATTTCCACATATTAGCCGCATCCCTCGCATAAGACGCAATACTAATTTTTACATAACTTTCACTATTTTCTTAAGATAAGCCGAGTCTTATCCTCAGAAAATTAGGGTATTTATTAAACATTAAGATATTAGACATAATTCAATTTTACTTAAAGTATGGTATTATATCTAAACACAACAAAATTCGGGGTAAAAAAATAGCAAATTCGGGAGGGATTCGGGGCATAAAAAGGAGGATTTTCGGGGAAAATTCGGGCTATATATTTGTTATAATTATAAATATATTAAACAAAATTATGATTTTTCAAAACTTAATTAAAAAATTGTCGTTCCTGAGGAAACGACCTTTTAAAAACTTTTCGGGTTTGTACCATATTATTAATAAACTTTTGATTTAAAATTTAGGGGTCTCAAAAACACTTCAGATTTGACCAACAAGTTTTTAATTTTTGATCATTTCGGGCTTTTCTGGGAATTCGGGCAAATCGGGCGATAAGTGCAAATTCGGGGAATTCGGGTAAAATAAATGGAGTTTAATTTACTTATTTTATCATATAATCTCTATTTATAAGTGTCCCGGAAGATAATATAAACTATTGCGATTCGGGCGAACCCGAATTTTGTTGTCCTTAATTATATCTCATATATACTATATCACCAATTAAAAAATTGTAAGTCTAATAAGAATGATTTAAATTGTATTTATTGTATTTATTAATTTTTTAGCTCACTTTCTCTGGGGGAGAAGCAGAGTTTATGGATTTGACATTGTCGGTCTGTCGTCTGTAACACTTTTTCTGTCTGACCGTCTTCGTGTTCGCACTACGTATGTCTGTCACTCTTCGTGTTTGCACTATGTATGTCTGTCTGGCGTAGTGTTCGCAGTCTGTCTGTCTGTGTCTGTGGCGAAACCTGTCCGACCTCCGGCTTTTGTTTTGTTTTGTATATTTAAATGTTATTATATTAAAGAAAGCGAGCTCTCTGTGAATGTGTCGTTCTTGTTTATTATTGTAAAGTTTTCAAAAAAAATTTTCTTTCGTTAATTTGATTAACATAAGTATATTTATTTGTTTTATAAAAGCATTTTAATATTATTATATATTAATAAAAAAAAGAATGCCCTTATGGTTAATTGTATTGGTTTATATGAATTCCAAACATTTTAAAGAATTTTAAAGTAGCTTAAAGTCAAAGAAACTTAATATAATATTAATACACCACTTATTATTAATGCATATATTATTATTTTTTGTCTTTTATTATTTCTTACTGTTAATAAAAAGCAACCAATTTAATCGGTATTTTATGGGAACTAACGTTATGTTTCGATTCTTTTTGCAAATTCATTTGATTTTGCATTTGGCAACACCAACTGATTAGGTTTGGCACAAGTAAGACATTCAATACATTTAATAATAAATAGCATTCGATTGATTGTTTGTGAGTGTTATCATTTCGAATAATAGCTAAATATTATCTCAATTTTTAATTCTCAGTAAATAAAAATATTTAAGCAATGAATTTATTAATTTGTTGTTCTGCTTTTTATCGGCCCTAATGTTGTAAAAAAATTCATTTAAAAGAATCACATTATTGTAAAAAATATTTCATTATACAGTTTACTTTATTGTTTTATAATGTCAAATATTTACATTAAAATAAATTTAATTAACCAAATTTAAAAAGATAGTAATAAGTTTCTAATAAACAAATGAATACATACCCAATCATACCTAATGCAACATAACCTAACCTATCCTAATCCATCATAACATAATCTAAGCCAACCAATCATAATCTCAAATAATCTAAACAAAACTTTTTTAGAAACATAATACTTAAATGTAACAGTTATTATTTTCTAAAAATACAAGAAATTAATATTAAGTTATTGTTATGAGCTATAACTGTATTGTAACGAATTGCTTGTATTATTCAAAACCCATGTAATCCCAACAATATAAGACTATAGTATAGAATAGAACGCACAAAAAATTTTTAGTGATATGTAATTTTCATGTAAACATGAAGTTACGGGTAGAATCTAATATTTATAATATTACAGTATTTCTAACAATACACTTGAGTATAGATTTTATATCGACGAATAATTTTTTGTATTTTATATTTTGTGATTTAATAAGAGTAATCTCGATTATTAGTTTGTTGTGACATAATTTATGTCACATAAGTGACAAATAGTCAAAACGTTAATGAAACGTATTAATAATACGTTATATGCAAAATTGCATATAACAATCAGTTATGATTCTGAACGCAAAGCGTTAACATTGAAACATAATTCAAACTATTTTTAATATAAAATATATGTTAAAACAGCATGTTTTTGAAGCCATTAAGGCTAACATTAAACTCAATTATAATATAGTTTAACAACTATTAAATCAAACCATTATTATTATTACTATTTATTAAGCGATTATTAACCAAAATATCATTATTATTATCGATTAAAAACGAATTAAATTAATTAAACATTTGATCAAAAATATCGAAACAAAAGTACACAACAAGTTACTTCTAATATAATACGATAATTGAATTGATAATATAATACTTAACCAATAACGCAAATTAAGTTTTACGAATTGAACATACTTTAATCATATAAATTTTTTGCAATTTAAGAAAGTGATGAATAGACTGATTTGAATCAAATTTGATAATAAGTAACTATACTATATTAAAATTTGCATTCTTTTGTTGTGATTCGTGCATATGTTTAAATACACGAGAAAATCGATTTAAATCAATAGAAAAAAGTTTTAGATATTTGCGTGTTCAATGCTGAGCTTATTATAAATTTAGTCAAAAATATTAATATTTATATTATTATACAATAGCTTTATAATAATTATCACAGCTCTAAACAAAACAGGCATAAGGTATCATTTTTTAGAAATAAAGATTTATCCCCTTTTTACAAATAAATCAATAATTGTTTTTAGAGAATATACTAGCAAAACATTTTTATGGACATCTATTTTATTTTACACCAATGATTATAAAGTAATATATTTGCAAACAACTTTCTAAAACTGAAATATCACAGTTACACTAGTCATTAGAAAACATATTTTAATTTATATGAACGTACGTTCATTTATTAAAACCAAGTTTTAGCAATTTTGTACTTTAGATGCATTGTTATTAATCCGTAAAAAAATCTATGTAAAGCAAAGCTGCTTATACTGTTAAAAATGTAATAAACACGAGCAGAAACAATATATAAAACATTTTATTTTAGCGCAACTGTTCGTTAGGTTTTATTAATATACAGTATTTAGTCCTCATGAGGGATATCGATTTTAATTATTATAATTATTTGTCCAAATGTGAGCCAAAAGTTTATTAATATAAGCAGGAATAAGTTTATACATGTTATATTGTGGCAGAATAGTCAATCTAAACCATCATTTGGTTGAATGCTTTACGAGCAAACAAACTCTTATTCAGACGAAGAAAAGTTTTGTGAGGCAAACCAAACTCAGCGCAACCTGATTGTGATGATCACATTGGCAGACACACACACACACACATTTTCACACATACACAACTTTGGGTCGAGATATATTACAGTCGCATTGATGCCTATCGGCCCCAAGAAATAAAGCTTATTTCGCGAATAAATTATCTTTTGGCAAACTTAATCACATCATCACTAAGGTTTTATTGCAATTCTCTTATTAGGTATGAGAGAAAAGTTTGCTCCCTAAGAGTGTTGACTCTGTTTTGCTCGCTTTGGATATAATATAGAATATTTAAAGTTCACTCACTATTATTAATCTCTGGTCTCAATGCAAGCTGTTGTGTATCTGCAAAGAAAAACAGAGAAAACATTTAGTTACAGTAAGAAAAAAAGTTATGAAAACAAACTTGAAAAAATAATATATGTGTTGAATATTGAATAAAGGTTAGGGCAGTTAGTAGTTAGGGATGGCTGTCTAGGGCTGGAAAATCGTACTGTTGTGTGATGGTTTTTACTGTAATTTTTCGGTATAAAGCATGCTATTATGCGATTTGAATTTTATTTCATGCTATAAATTATTTCTATAAATATCGCACTGTTGTGCGAATGGTTTTTTTAAGTAAAAAATTCAATAAAAACCGTACTAAAGCGCGTTGGGTTTTTATAGTAAAAATTGCTATAAATTAATCGTACTGTGTTTTTACTGTAATTTTTCTGAAAATTTCGCATTGTAGTGTCGTAGTTATTTTTAATAAAAAATTTAATGTAAAATTGTACTGCAGTACGACTGGATATTTTAAAGAATTAACGCACTTTAGCACTAATTTTGCTATAACACTAGCTGTTTATTTGCTATATACTTTGTTTATGCTATTACACTGCTTTAATATACATTTACATTTACAAATTTAGAAGAATTGCTATATACTTTGTATATGCTTTTATACTGCATTAAGTGAAATTTATATTAACACATGCAGTTCTATTGCTATATACTTTCGCTATAATATTATACTGCTTTAAATTACATTTACATTAAAAAATGCATTTATATTGCTATATAGTTTGTCTATGGTGTTTTACTGCATTAATTTACATTTACATTAAAACATCTGTTGAAAGGCTATATAATGTATATGATATTATAATGCATTTATCTGTTTTGCTATATAATTGCCTCTTATATGTGGTTTGCTATTCAAATGCTTATTTTGGGCTTCACTTGAGACAAAAAAATGTTATTTCTGTCTAAATTTGTTTTTAAAAAAATTTAATATTAATTAAATTCGATTATATGGGTACTAATAAAAGACATACTGTATGTCAAATGACATACGACATACGAGTATGTCAAACCATATTTTTCTCTGATTAGACCATTGAAGACTTAATTGCTTATATTATGATAAAAAGTTTGGATTTAATTAAAAATTTTTAGAATTTATAAATTTAGTTTTGTCAGATAGTATGAAGTGTAGGTTCGTCATAAATCATGTAGGATACCAAATTTGATTGAAAATTTAATTTTAAAAATCAAAAATATTGGTACCAAAATAGCCAAAATTTTTATTTTTGGAGATATCAATTCAAAAGTTTTTTTATGGGTTCATTATGCTTAGATCGGTTGGGTGGTTTCGGGAGGGTGACGAGAATTTATTGCGCACAGATTGAATGAAAGGAAAACTTGTGCGCACAGCTTTGCCTTAACATTGTGGTTTGCTATTCCTATACACTATAACACATTTTTGGCTTCTCTGACGTATGATAGTGTAGACTTCTATATACCATTACTATGACATATGCTGCTATATACCTTTACTATTCACGACTAATTGACGCTAATTCAAGTCTTTTTATAAATGAATACTATAATTCCTGAACTACAGGCGATAGAGAGGTGAGACCTTTGGTAAACTAAAATACTATCTATAAGTAGTTAGAGGGCGAAAATCCCATTTTGGCTATTTTTTCACGAAAAATCACGGAGAATTATCCTACGATGGGTTCAATATTTTTTAAAAATTCTTTCATCAAATTAAAGATTTCAATCATAAGAAGATTTAATTCCATTAGAGCATATAACTATTTAGTACGCTTAATGAATAAAAGCTATCGTGAATTTTTTGGGATAATGCTATAACTAAGAAACTAACATTCAGATTGTTACGGTTTTTGGCATACCTATTCTCTGTAAGAAACTTTATTAAATAGCTAAGCCTTGCAAAAAGTTATCGTGTTGTATTGAAATTATTTAGGTTTTAAAAAACATCGAAAATCCCGTTTGGGATAATAGCGTTCTAAACTGGAAAAAAAATATTTTAGACTATTATTATCGATTATATAAACTTAAATAAACGGAAAAAAGATGAAATGAAAATGAATTTTTATTTTTATTGAAATTTGATTCTAACATTATATTACTAACATATTTATTTAATTTAACATATTATTTTTAGTTAGATTTGATTATAATACACTTAAATCCATTATGATTTTTGGAAATTAAAAAATCATGTATTTAGCACTAAGAAATGATACTTTTATGTAACATTTAAAATATTTTTATCATTAAAATTAAGTTTAAGTATATTATCAAAAGAAATATTTTGACATCTTAATTTAATAAATAAATTACAATAATTTCCACAAGTAGTGGAGTTAATTCCCTGCATTTGTTTTTTATTATAAACTAAAGATTTTAATTTACTTTTATCTAAACATGGGTATACTTCTTTTTGTAGAGGAGGAAGACCATATGAATCAAAGTACTCGACAGTATTTTTTTCAATATAAATTGCAACCCAGTGTTGTCCAGGATATTTAATTGGGTCTGTATTCATTATTAATGCAATAATATCTCTTTTTGGTAATCTAACTGGTAATTGGTCTAATGCAAATGTACCAATAAAACAGCTATATTTTTTTAATTTATTATTAATTTCTTTTGAATTCATACGTAATTAGTAAAAGCACTTCTTTCGTTATTAATCTCTATTATATTATCAAATTCACAGTACAACAGTACATTAATTGTTTCTGTTAATGCAGAAGAAAATTTTAAGTCAATTCTAAGACTTCCCTTTTTTATTGGATTTGCATAACCCATTTTATTGCAATCATCAGATAAATCTGGAGCAAAATTGAATCCAAAGATTGTGTTTCCATCAGCCCATTGATCTTTTGATAATATTATGGTTGAATCGGTGTTTAATTGATTTAAAGCTTCAAATAGTCCCATATATTCACGAACATATAATTTATTTTCAAAATCAGGTTTATATGATGTTGATGGATATTGAGTACCGTCAACATAAATAGATAAGTAATTCAAATTAAAGTGCTCAAATTTATATGGATTTTTCAAGTAGTTTCCATTATATGAATCATTTGCAACCATAGCTAGAAATATTCGTCTTGGAAGTTGACCCGATATTGCATTGTCTATACATATATCAATATTTCCAGAATTTATATTAAATGCTTTTACCAAGCTTCTGCATATGGGATACTTTGCTGTTGTTTTATTTAATGCAATATTGTGTGCTTCAACCACTTGTAAAGATAATTTGGATCTGTGTATATATAGAGTTGCACTTTCAAACATAACTGATGGAATTATTGTGTTGTCTTTGAGAATTAAATAAAATTTAGGATCTTGAGGAACTAAACTTATTTTTAAATTAACTCCTCCTAAAATAGCTCTAGGTTGAAAAGCAATATCTAAATGCAGTTTTCCCAATAATTCAATAAATATTCCAGACCCATCTGCACTTATAGTTGAAGGTCTAATTAATTTTGATCTTGCCTCCGAATATTCAGATTTTTCTGTTGTGTCATCATAAGCACCAGCAGCAGATAAATGAGATTTTTTGGCATCTAATGTAAAGCCTAAATCATACTCAAATCTTGATTTGTAAGCATATGTTTGAGGAGATGAGGTTAATGATTTTCCGTCTATTTCAATATCTACTTGTCTAAAAATTGAATGAAGTAAATAATTAACCGGTGCAATCTTTTTCCAATCATCAACAGTTACAGTACCATTTGCTTTCTTTTTAATATTTATTTTAATTTTTAAATATATTAATGATTCTCTTAATTGAATATATTCATCGATTGCAGTGTGTATATCAAATTGAATAATTGTGCTTGAACTTATTATGCTAATTGGTTTGTGTTCTGTGTAAACATCCTTCTCAACAGTTAGTTGTGTAGGTGGAACTCCAAATAAATCAAAATCTGGGTGAGGGGTTATAGTAGACATATTATGAATTGTATTCATAATTAAAATTTCTTTCTTTTCTTATTAACTCTTTTTTTCTTTATTTTTTTAATTACCCTTTTGATTATTTTTTTAACTGATCTTTTTCTTTTTCGACCAGTTCCTTTTTGTAACTTAGATTTTAATATACCAAGTGATTCATCT
>JAQGAW010004148.1:0-11331 GCA_034698025.1 Phthiracarus crinitus | reverse complement strand
GTCCGATAAATCCGATTTTTGATAAAATTTGTTTATTTTCCGCTTTTAAGTGGAAAATCCGATTTTTATAAGGATTTAACTTTTAATTGTAAAAAATAATCAAAATAAACAATAGATTTAAAAAAGTAATATTATTATTTTGTTTAAAGTGAACAAATTATCGCTATAAATAAATCTCTAATTATTTTTTTATCTGTTTATGAATTCCTGTATAGGCTCTTTCCCTGGAAGCTCAACTCCTCGACAATCCCTATATCAATTGTTCAGCTTAATGGCTTTATACCCGCTTTTTAACCCTTAAATCCACCCCTAAAATTGAGGTTTAAAAAACTTTTATTATTTTTGCCGATACCCTCAGGCCGAGAGAAATAATTTTAACGTTTTCATTATACCCATATCTGTAATCGTTTGTCCAGAATATCTAAATAAAAAACAGCCTTACGGTATTAAATATATAGATTGTTAGTCCGATAAATCCAACTTTTAGTCATTTTCGATAATCCGATAGCTTTTCCATAGTTTTTAGTCCTAAAAAGTATCGTCTCTGATTATGACAGAAAAATTTTATCTGATCGCTGGACAAATATTACCGAAGAAACGTTAAACTCACAAAAATTATTTGTTACAATAAGTTTTTGCAAAAAAAATTAATAAAAAATTAAAAAAATATTAGTAACTTCATTTTTATTTTCCGCTTTTTATATCCGATTTTTTGTCATTTTGTATCCGATTTTACGCACACTTTTTCGCATTTTTTAGTCCGATAATGTCACGGCTCTGATAATAACGTTATCTTAAAATGATTGGTATTTTGCCATTTATGTTATTTTGACTGCAATAACAGTACGATTTCATTATCAGTTTGTTTTAAAATTATATTTATGTGTTATAGCATTAATAACTTTTCATTAATTATGTGAAAATAAAATGTAATGGTTTATATTATTTTAAAACATTTTTTTATTAAAATGTTGATTTGTTTTCTAACTAAAACTTAATTAAAAACATTAACGGAGTTATTTTACCTCAACATATCTTTACTGATATCTTTATTACAGAAATTAATATATTAAATTCAAAAAATATTGTTTCTAAGTTCCATTACTAAATTACTGTTTATTTTATATTTATATATTTTATACAATAATAGTTATAAACTAAAAAAGTCTAAATATTACAAAAATATTTATAAAGCAAGCAACTAGTATTAATAGCTAATGTTTAGTTATTTTAAAATCCGCTTGTGATTCCTAAACAATTCATTATTTATACTTTTATTTTATATTATCATAAAGTCTTGAAATATTTATCATAATTTTAACATAAATAAACGAAACGGTGAATATTTTTATTTACATCCAAATAGTATCTATAATTTAATAATTTAAAAGATAAATTTATGCTATCAAAGGTATTTTGCAACCAATATTTTTTAAATAATATCTTTTATTTCTCCATTTGATCACAAAAATTTCCGCTAAAGTACCATTGCTTATAATTATTTTTTGTTAAAAGTGTGAACAAAATTTTACAAAAATTAAAATAATTTTTTAGCAGTTTGTTATATTAAACTATTTGGATATATTATTAATCAATATAAATATAAATTTAAAAATATTAATTTATATTATTATATTCGATTAGTGATTGATACTATTAAATTTTTTAATATATTTTTTTAAATATTGAGAAATTAAAATATCACTACATAACAGCTTTTATGCAATATTTTATCCATTATTTGAAAGAATATTCAATATTATTTCTAATATTTAAGATATAAAAATAATATAATATTTTGTCAAATTATAATTTAAGATATTGTCTATAATTTACTAATAAAATAATAACCAGTATCCGGATAAATACATATATGCATAGAATTGCATGAAAGTTGAGGATTTCGATTTGAATGCATTTATCGGAAATATTATAAACAGATGTATATTTTTATCCATTTTTGAGTAAAATATTAAATTTTAGCACTTATTTTTATTGCCCCCTTTAAGCTTAAGAGGGGGCAAAAAAAATTCTGTACTAACAAATACACAAAGAAAATTTGTTAGTTTTGTAAGGCTTTAAAAGAGTCAAAGTTAACTAAAGTGTCAAAATTAAAGAAAACATATCTTTTCTATTAAAACAAACTAATGAAAATATCAAATGTTTAATTTTGAAAATAATTTTGCGTGAAAATAGCACTTAAACTAAATAAAACTTAAAATAACTTAATATTTAACTTTAAATAAGTTGTAATTAAAACTTTTCTAATGGTAATAGTGATATATTCTGCATAAATCGTGCATATAATACGAGTTTTTAGATGCATTAATGCATGCATATTTCTTTAGTTTTATCGTCCATATTATCCGTATGCTGATATAAACAAATGGAAGCCAATTTAACTAACTTTACCTATAATGTGTTAATTACAGTGTTTAAAAAATTTTAAGTTATTATTGCGTCAAATAACAATGTCGATATATTATAATCTTAATTACTTAACTGTAAATTATTTTGTTTAATTCAACTAAGTTTCTATTAAGCTTGATTTAATTAATGCTCATAAAGCTTCAATTTAAATAAAGTTTTACTATTTTTAACAAAATAATTCTATTATTAATTTTAGATTATTTTGACCAGATTAGAGTTATCAAATTTTATTAATATTATTGATGCTTTTATTCTAATATTAAAATTTAAAATGTTTAAATATATGCAAAAAAATTGTTTTAAATTTCATTAATCAATACTTATATAAAATAGTCTGAAAAAAACCTATAGATTAAACGAATTAAAAGTCAAAGTTAAAAAATTTAAATGTTATTAATGTTAAAATTAAATAAAGTTGAAAGAGTGTAAGATTAAAATGAATATTTTTTGATGGATGCTCATCGATATCCTTATAACTAGAAACAATAAGTTGTAAATAAATTTCAAAATTATTAATTAAAAGATTTATAGTGAAACTTGAGTAAAATGTTTCATCTATATATACAGTATATATTTATATTTATATTTATATGAGTTCACTTTTGTTTTAGTAAATGGTTGTCATGACTTTATAGCTGCATTTACATTCACGTTTATTCAGTGAATGGTGAATGCAAAGGCATCTCACGCTCCCGTGTCAGTTGTGAATTGGCGTTAAATAGAGTACTATAATACTGTACTGTATAAGCTTATGCTATTTTCTTATATTTTGCGCAATTAGTTTAGTACATTATAATCATATGCTATGCAACACTAACTTAATTATTATCGAATAAATCAAATATAACTTCATATATAAGATATTAATTACTTGTTAAAACTATTACTAAAATATAGTTATTTGTTGTTTATAAATAATTGATATTCAGTAATATCTCTAATGTTTCATTCATAGATTAATAGGTTCATAAATTATAGTTAGATAGGATTGTTTGCCACTACTTTACTACAAATTGCATTGAATTGCTCTCTAAAATGATAACATCATATACAGATATTTGTGTCCGTTGTTTACGCATCCCATGGGAAATCAAGTTATAGCTTTAAGTTAGTATTTTATAACGTTAATGCTAACATTTTCAATACAGTCTAAACAATATGGTATATCATATACTGTACAATGCAATATAACTGTTCTCTGTTTGAATTGGATCAAAATCAAAGAATATTGTGTATCATATATTTAATAAGTTAATGCATTATAATATACGAGTTTAGAGAAACCGCAAAATGATCAGTAATACCATATAATACTGATATAATACCTTATAATGCTTATAAGCGAACTATAATTATTATACCGTAACTGTAGAGATCGCCACTATTACCTTAAAAGTGTGTATTACTTAAGGCAAACCGAACCACAGAAGCATAAATATTATAAATATTTAATCGAAACCGAAAAACCGCATTCTAAACAGTGATAAACCACCAAATGATAAATATATTAGTTATAATAGTTTTTTTTTACCGAAATGTTATTTGTTTGCATAATATATTTTGATTACGTTTATTACTTTACTGTAATACCATAATAAAATCACTATTATATTTAGTGAACAACGTTTTTGATTCACACACCCATTTTCACCCAATATAACCGACGAAAAAAAATAAGTTCTGGTCAATTATAACAAATAACTGAATTTTTTGAAAAAAATCTTTTCATCAAAATATTTTTTAAAGAAAGAGTGGGTTTTTTGAATAAATTTATCATTATTATTCCTTTTATGAAATTTAAATGCTATATATTCTTGGAATTCTATTTGTACTAGCAATAAAGCCCGCCTTCGGCGTGAGATAACGTAAAATAATTATTTAAAATTAACATTTTTTTAAAAACTAACATTTAACAACTCCAATCCGAAAATTCTTTAATATAATCAGAACATTTCCCAAACCAACCCTAACCTTCATGGCCCGAACCAAACCTGAACATTTCTGACACTTTTCGAAACGACTGACCCCATACCGACATAGCCATACCCCATCCAAACTCTACCAAAACTATCCCATTCAATCCAAACCCTATCCCTAGAACTCGGATCCCACCCCACCCCGTGCAATGGTATAGATGTTAACGGTTAAATTTTAAAATTTTTCCACCTCAACCCCCTATTGGGGCCCACCTCCTTCAAACCACTAATTGAGCGGAATCCATTGATATAGGTGTCGAGGGGGTTGTACCTCCAGAGGTGGAGCCTATAAAGGGAACCACAGACAAACAGACAGACAAACTTTGAGACTTATATATTAAGATGTATTTTCTAATTCAATTCATGTGCAATAATAATAATTTTAAGTGTGAATGCAACCAAACTTGACCGAATATGAAGGCTGAAATTAGAAAAAAATGTCTCTTAATTAAAATATATTACCGAATTTGACCGAATTAAAGTTTTTTTATTCTGCCCGAATATGACCGCTGAATTTAGAAATTTATCTGACCGAAAACGTTCATAACTAATTATATTATTTTTATTTTATTGAAGTTTTTACGAATATTCTGTTAATATTTCCGAATATAAATTAAATGTAGTAATTATTGGTTAGGTTTGCACCAATTTTTCACAGACTTTGCTTTGAAATTTATCATTAATAATCTTTACTAAATTATCCAGGCTGTAGTTTATCTCTGGTTAAAATCAAGATTAAGCAAACCTTATATAACTTAAATCGTATTAACCGAAATACTTAAATGTCAGCAATTGGTTATAATAAAATAGCTTCGAGCATGAATTTTTTAATATACTTCAAGGAGAGTAAAGAAGTTATACGGCGTTATGTTGCATATAAACTAAATTATAGATGGGCAGGTTCAGGTCCATGAGGGTCCTAACAAAAACCAGGACTTGAACCTGGGTAAACCAACAACTTAAATCTATTTTGGGACCTGAACATGAAGGTTTCAAAGGACTAGGATCTGGTCCGAGTCTTCTCAGAGGGAACTCGAACCTGTACTCAGGACATAAGTTACAATTATATTTAAATTAAACTGTTCAATTTTAATTATAACCTCTATTATGAATGTTTATTTAGTTATAGCACTATCGTAATCTAACTTCTTTCTATTTATATGATTAAAGTGCACTGAAAATAAGTTTTCTAAAAACACGACTTGAAATACGTAACATTTTTATTAAATTAGGTCTCAGATCCCAACTCTTAAGGACTCGAATCTAAACCTATTCCGACCATTACTCAAATATGCTGAACCTGAACCGGTAAGGACCCGGCGCGCCTCGAGTCCCAAAAGTCCTAAGGCGCACTTTTCCCATCTATAGATTTTAAATATTTACAAATATTGTAGTCTTTTTTTAAAAAGGGAGTCTATTTGAATATTGTCATTCAATTTTTTATTTAAACAAATAGCATTTTTATGCAAATCTCTTTGTATAATGTTCTTCACATTTTTCTATTAAGATTTTCTGCTGTTTTCTTTATGGTAATAAATATTAATTAAAATATGGAAAAAGCAGTATTATTATAACTTAGTTATGAGAAAAATGAAGATGCAGTATCACTTGTGCTTATTCACGCATACATTTATCGAATTTTGAATATATGTAATCCTTTATTAAATTGTTAATTTTATTTATTAAATAAATGTGTTATTAAACTAACGAACAGTACTTTTCAAACTCTCAACCTTCTGTTGAAGATCTACAAAGTTTTTCAAAGCTTCATAAGTAAGTTCATATTTGTTAAGAATTAAATTGAAAGAGCGACACTTTTTTTGGCTAACTTTGAATGGAATTTTTTAGCTCACTTTTAAAAAAAAGACGAGCTTATGCTTTTGACACTGTGTGTCTGTCTGTCCGTCCCTCCGTCTGTGTGTCCGCAGCAGTTATCAGTTAATAAATATTCTCAACGCTTAAAATATATATTTATTTGATTATATGACAACGTGTCGTTCTTGTTTTGCTCTGTTCTTGTGTGGAAACTATCCTTAGATTTAAGTTAATGTTAAAATCTTACTAATAAAATACTGAAAATAAATGAAAATATTGATTCAGTTATTTTCAGCGCTAAAATTTTTTGATTAAATATCAATTATCCTCAGAAAATTATACAATAATTCGTTATAATCATTTTTTAAGATTTTATTAGTTGTTTTGCTGTCTGAAAATTTTTTTTCCATTTTTAATTTAGACGGAAATATTTCGTCCAGCACTCTGGACCTTATTAGTCCTAAATGAATATAAGTCTGTATGTTAGCTAAATGTGTGAGACTTGTTATTCGTAACTTGAGTCCACCAATTGGTCGGTCACTTCTCTAAAAGCAGTGTAACAGAAAATAGACATTCTGTTTGACATATTTAAAGCGGTTTATTAAAGCATAATTTATTTCATTCTTTTATTTTATAACTTAAACCTAAGAATTTATAATTTTTCATTATAATCACTCATTATTAAAATATGTGTACATTTTATTTAAATATTAAAATTATAAATTAGAATACAATTTATTGTTGAATGTAAGATGAATTTCGATGGAAAATTTTATTGTAAATTGAGAAACATAAATGTAAATATAAATGGAAATTACTAAAACCTCATTTTTTATAACCAGAAAACCATCATCGGATTAGCATTTGAATCAATTCCTATAATGTTAAGTATCGAACGAAGTTATAATTAAATCATAGCTACCCAAAGGGTGTTTACCCAGTGATACTCCATAGAAATCTGGAAAAGTTAACTGAATCAAGAAATTTTAAAAATTCAGGACAAAAATTTTAAAAAATTTCGGGCAAATGTTAAAAATTGTTTTTCAAAATTGACTAGATTTTGTGACCCCAAATAATATACAAAAAACAAGCATTATAAGTCATTCAATTTTTTTTAAATCTTGAAATTTCATTTATCGCAACTTATTGTATGCATATATCAATTTTTATTTACGGTAATATACTAAATATAAATTTATATTTATAAAACTATGCGTTATTAATTTGTAAGCATCTTTAAAATGATTTTAACCAATGAATGACAAAACAAGTATTATATATTGAAAACATTTTCGCTTTTTATATCATTTGATGTTTCTATTAATAGAAAAAGTTATATTATCAATAAATTCATTCATAATAAGAAAGATAAAGAATGTAAAACTTATTTCTATTTCATTCCTGATTTTACATGGTTTAAAGGTCTGAATTTATATCACAGGATGAATTTATATGAATTAGTCTTTATTCAGTCATATACTGATTAAAGAAGAAATTATTTTTTGTTCACATTTCGCAAACAATTCTGCGGTGCTGTTTGGGAGATTTACTTTTTATGCTTAAGCGTCATTAAGTTGCATTTATGTACAATAAGCATAGTTACCCCAAGGGGGATGTCTTGCCCAGGTCTGAACTCCCTAAAAATCTGGAAAAGTTAACCACCCTCTACCCAAAAATTTGAAAATTTCATGACGATTTTAAATTATTTTAAATTTTTTTGTCAAAAATTAAAAAATTGAACATTAAAACCGATGAGTTTTTGTGAACCCCTATAATTTAAAAAAATTATCGTTTAAATTCGTTGAGTTTTTTTTGAGGGGGCGTGGTTAAGGTATTAAGAGAAAAAAATTTGAAAAGTTTTGAAACATTTTCCGTCCCAAGGCCCAAAAAAATTGTCGATTAAATCCGATGATTTTTTGAACCCCCGCTAAAAATCTAGATTTTCTGAATCTGAACCCTCACTAGAGATTCAGACCTTGGGTAACTATGATAAAAAGTGAAGAAAAATTAATTTCCGTTTTAATCAGCCCTTTTTTATGGACTTATTTTATCATAAACATCTTCTAAGAACTTATAAGTTGAAAAAAATTCGGATTTAAAAGAGTTCTCTTATTTTGACAGAAAAAATTTTGTCAACAAAAATTATTGTTTCCCGAGGATTATTATTATTATTCAAGATCTTGTTTTAATGAAAAATTTGTTTATTTAATATTTCAGCAAACACGAGTACGCTAATTCCAATAAATTTGTTACAATGTGACTATTACAGTATTTTCAAAAAATGCTAAATTCGAAATTTTGGAAACAGTGTCCTAATTTAAACTTAAATGCTCTTCAATAGCATCGGTTTCCAATTTTTGTATGTTAAGCATATCCGTAAACTTGTGATTCAAGTCCGCATAATTTTTATTTTTACTGTCAAAATTATAGTATAGATTTTTACGGATCGCTTCTAATAAAAGCTGTTTCGTATTGAAAATAAAATTAAATTAAAAATGATATTAATTGATTTTACCATAGATTAGTGGGTAAGCGCTATTAAAAATATATTCGCATTTTTCTATTGAGGGATAATGAAAGAACAATTTCAAGACAACTTATAAAAATTATATTTCAACATTTATTCATATTCATTCAAAATTTTTTCTGTCAAAATAAGAGAACTTATTCATTTTGATTTTAGAATTTTATAAAGTTTTCATTGTTTTTAAAAAGAAGTAAACATAATACATATAAAATAAATTTAATGAGGTTTTAAAGAACTTTCTTACTCGTTAGTTGTCTTAAACTTCAATGAATTAAATTCAATTAAATTAAATTCTCGTTTATGTTTTAAATTAACTGATAAGAAAAGACGCGTATTTTTTGTTTTCGAGTAAAATATTCGTTCATTTGTTCATTTTTTTGAGAAAAATAAATTCCATTTGTTTATTATACGATTTCTAAATATTGCTTAAGGGTATTATGAAAGCTTTTAATAGCTAGAGGTTTGCTTTTGTTATGCTCTTTTGTGACCAGCATTCATCGCTACTAAAATATTACTTTAATCATTTGCTCATCTTTTAGATTTAATCACTATAAGTAATCACGATTCGGGTTTAGACAATACTGGTATATAATTGGCAATTCAAATACAAATTAAGCTCTTAATTTTTTAATGAATCTGATATCGGCGGTTCTGTATTATTGTTATTGTCTGTCCCATTATTGAAAAAACATTTTTCTTAGTTTTAAATTAAGTTTATTGCGGATATCTTACGAATTAGTTAGTGCTGATGTATGCGATCAGAACATTAATAATTGATTTATCAATGGATTTTCCGCGAATTATTTTTCATTATTTTAAACATTGAATGACTAAATAAATTATATTTTTTCATATAATACCCGCTAAATCTTAAAATTCTTATAACATTATTTTCGCGCTATGAATAAGTAGATTATGACAGTACATACTATTTGCGGATATCCGCGGATTGTCCGCTGGGACAGAAGATAATGGAAAAATTGTAAGTGTGGATGCGGGTTGGGTCGGATAGCATTGTAAATTCTACAGATGAATGCGTAGCTGATAATTTTAGATGTAGATTTTTACGGATGGATTCAAATATAAGTTTTTCGTATACGCATCCAACTTTATGTATAATACATAATCATATGATCTTTATTGGAATAACATTTCTAAATAAATAATAGTAAACTAAGAATTGTTTTATCTCATGAGAAAATATTAGTTTTAAACTACCGTTAGTTAGCACACCATTAGTATTTGCTATTAAATTGTAATTAATTATAATTAACAGAATTTATAGCATATAAAAATAGCACTTATAATTAATAGTAACATAATTTTAATTAATTTTAACATAAAATCAAATTTTCAATATTAAAACAATTTTTTAATAATTTTTTTCAAATTTTAAAAAATTGTTTGTTACTTTAAAGTAATAATTTTCTATTAATTGCTATTTTTTTCTAAAATTGAAATTTGTCGATTAAATCTGATAAGGTTTTGTTGCCCCTTCCAATTTTTTAATACTTTTAAAATGTAATTACTTTAAAATTCACAAAAGATAACTTAGGTTTAGAAAACTTTTAAAATAATAGAAAAATGATTTTAAGTTAATATTATAGTAATTTTCAAAATTTATTATTTCTATTTATAGCGCTATTTTTATATTCTATAAATGCTATTTTTAGGCTCTAGTAATACCATTTTGATAGATTTAAAAAATTTCAGGGAGAAGTAATAAGAACTCATCAAATTTAATCTACAAAATAGAAAAAATAGCAATTAATAGCAAAATAACATTTCTAGCATTTATCTTTAAAAATAGGAAAAATTAGCAATAATAAATGGAGTTAAAAAGGCTCCATTTTATGTGATTAGTGTACATAAAAAAATAGAGACTTATAGATTATAAATTAAAAACGTAGCAAATGCTAACATTTTGAGACTAATTATCAAGTTTTGTTCATTTCCTATTTCAATGTTATTCGTGAAAAGTTAAACACAGTGTTAGATAAATTTATTTTTTAAAAATAATAGATAATGTTTTGAGAGATCATTAATTTTTTAATTAAAATTATTAAATTAAAAAATCGACGTTATTTTAAAATTTATATTCTTTTTAAGCCAAAAATGTTATTTTAGAATTATATTGAATTCAAATTAAAAAGTAAAAACTGTATAAGTTATTGTATAATATATTAGTAATCTTAAGATTCAATCTTCATTTAATTATGTTTTGATTCAATGTTTGCTGAATACTTCATTAATTCCCAAATGTGTTTCTTAACCGTTTAATACTCATTCACGAGATATTGTAATTATTATTTACTCTCTTGTAAATGAAAATACTATAATATGCTTTAATATACTTACGTTTGTTCATTGTTTTAGTTTTGAATTATGTGAATTTGTACTGTAATTTACGGTAAAATTTTAAATTTTTTGAATTGACATACGTATGATCAAACAGCAATACAAGCGTATAGGAATTAATATTTAAGAACAGAGTCTTTCCTAATAACCAGAGTCTAGACTTTTTCTGAACTAAAACATCAAAATTTCGGTCGGAAATTCGGACAAAAAATCAACTTTTTTCGG
>JAQGAW010004147.1:0-11332 GCA_034698025.1 Phthiracarus crinitus | reverse complement strand
TTTCCAGTGGATCTGGTAGAGTCACAAGGAGTTGATTACTTTGAAAATGCGTGCTTGCAATGTAAGTACAATCAAATGGAAACATAGATTGATTGACCATTGAATGGTCGAAAGCACACAGAATTGAAACGATAGCTAATAACTAACTAATAGTAGACTATTTGACTATAATTGAAAAAACTTGATTTCATATGATTTGATAGCTGATGATATATGTCAAGATCAACGCGCATATGATTACGCGAAACTTGGTATGCCTTTGAATAAAGTGGCACATTATGTAGAATTAAATTATTATCCCGATAAAGAATTACTGGTATGAATATATGAATATATGAATGTGTCAACAGGATTGTAGTAATTTGTCATATAATCATATTCAGGTGAAATCACAAGGAGGATGTTTGAGAGCCTGTACCATCGAAAATGAGTTTATCTGTCGATCGGTTCTTTATAGACCCAGTTATAAACCTGGACAACCCAACTGTGCTTTGTATCATTTGGATCACAAAACATTTCCTGATGGCGCAGATACTTATTCAACTCCAAGCCCATTGCCATTACTGGACAGCGGGGAAACCACTGCAGTATATCTGGAAACGAGTTGCACGAGTAAGTGTGTGATGGATGTAATCAAAGATGTAATCAACCATATTATCCATATTATCCATATTATCGTTATTATAGATGAAACCAGCGCTCCCGTCCATTCGCAACAAACTGCTGCCGCCTCTAATGGAAAACCTTCAATAATCCCAGCATCAACTCAGTCTCCATTATCGCCCACAATAGCCATTACAATTGGCAGCAGTGGCAGCACTCCAGTCAGAGATGACCCCAATGCTGAGCCATCATGTGATTCCTATGGTGTTTGCTATGAAGTGTCGCTCAAATGCACTGATACTAGAATTGTGGTTAACGTACGAACCAGTAGACCATTTCATGGACGCATTTATGCACTCGGAAGAAGTGAGACATGCAATGCTCACATTCGAAACAGTCAACAATTTCAACTGGACATGTCTTTAGGCGGTCAGGACTGCAATACCCAATCATTGGTAGACATAATAAGCATAATAGACATAATAGACAATCAATAATAACTTAGTTTATGTGTTATGTGTTATGTTAGGCCGGAGTCTATACCAATACAGTTGTTCTTCAACACCACAATGTTGTGCTTACAAAAGCGGATAAAGTATATCACGTGAGATGTACTTACGAAACCACATCACGAAATGTATCGTTTGGAATGATGCCCGTCAGGTAACCATTGAATTAGAATTACGATTACCGATAGAATTCAATACGATTAAAATACCATTGAATGTAGGCATCAATTTGATTCAATCTTTCCTACACATAGGGATCCCGACACACTTCAGATCACTTCTTCTCCAGAAGCTCCACTTCCGAAGATTGTTATTTTCGGTACAGACGGTCGCGAAGCCAGTACTGTCCGAATCGGCGATCGATTGTCTTTTCGTATCGAAATACCAGAAACAACTCCGTATGGAATATTTGCCAGAAGTTGTGTTGCTATGGCTAAAGATGCCAGAAGTACTTTCGAGATAATTGATGAACACGGGTATGTGTCATGTGTAATGTGTAATGTAATGTGTAATGTAATGTGTAATGTATTGATATTGTTGCTGACATACAGATGTCCTGTTGATAATTCAATATTTCCAAGTTTCCTACAAGTGGGTAATGCTCTCGAAAGCTCATACGAAGCATTTCGATTCACTGAGTCATATGGTGTCATATTTCAATGTAATGTCAAATATTGTATCGGCAAATGTGAACCTGTTATATGTGGTGTCGGAAGAGATAATGTCGAATCGTGGGGCAGAAGAAGGAGATCTGTGCATTCAACGCAGTTTGAGTCTGACGATGAAATGACATTAAGCCATGAAATACTAGTTTTAGATTTTGGTGATTCCAATGGTGACAACAATGCTAATGCAGCCAAATCTAAGTTGAATCAATTCAGTTCTAATGGTAAATTTCATAAGTGAACTCAACTCTTTATTTCAGTTTATTTATCTAATCTTAAACTGTATTTAATTCTAAACTTTCTTAAAACTAAATATAATAACTGAAATTACAAGTTAACAGGTTTTTGAACTAGTTTTAACTATCGTACGCTTTGTTGAAAGTTTTGTGCAGTTGCTGTGCGTTCGCACATCAGCTATACATTGCTTTTAAGCTTACAATTGTTAACCAGTTATAGGGTTTTCCGTTAGTAAAGTTTGAATGATGTTTTACAACTCTTACGGAACCGTTAATGCCAACAGTATTCCAGTATTTCTAATTATTTTTTGCTTTTACTTCAAATATTTTTCTTTTTTAATAATGTTATGAACAAAAAGTTCAATATCTAAATGAATTCTATAATATAGTTGAATATATTACTTACATTGTTATACTATTGAATATTAGAAACTTATTATCGCGAAACGGTGACTGTATTGGATCGCTGTGCGTCCAAGACTTCAATAGTAGCGTTAAGTATATCCAGTGCCTTATTGTTAGTCATGTATGTTTGCACAATTGCATACTTCACTGCTAACAGAAGATACGGCGCAAACACTAAAATGATTCACTAAAATTTTGCAATAAGTTCTTCAAGAAACCAAAAAAACATGACATGTGATAATAAAACTGAAAATATATATGCAATTATGTTTTTAATACAACAATCGTTGGATAAGGGAAGACATGCCATCATTTGAAATTTAATTTACAAAAAATTTTAAAAGTAATTATTTAAAACGGGCTTTAAATGCAATTATGAAAACATTTATTTAGTGCAAAACATTATAAGTTATACTTTTATTTATTGCATGTTATTTTATTTAAAGTCATTTAAATTAATTCAATCATTTGTAGTATTTATTATTTATTTGAATTTATTTATTTACCATTCATTATATTTATTTATTTCATCACTTCTTTTATATACAAACAAAACAATTTTTAATGAATAAATTTTTATAAAAATGTACGCATTTCCGATAATAGAAATGCCAAATAAAATGTTATTGTTGTTTCATTTGTATTTATATATTGATTTACTTAATAAAAAGGTGTGTTCATATTTTTGCGTTCATAATCATTTAACCGAATGAGTTCAAAATAGTAATAGTAATTGATTTGTTTTTATGATTCCATCGGATTATTTTTTTATGAACCTTTTAAGCTCTTATACGATACGATTAGTTTAGAAAAGCAAGCGATAAAATTGTATATACAGCGCTAATAAAATTGCATTAATTGCATACGAAGCACATTTGAAATTAAATTGACAAACATTATTGCTTCTGTTAATCTCGACATAAAATCTATTCTAAGGGTCATATTTCCGCTTTTTTCGACAAATCAACAAAAAGTTTGAGATTTTATTATAGATATTTAAAAAAAGTTTTGTCGAAATTGATATATTTTCCCATTCATACGTAATATTTTCGATTCCTCATATTTATTTATTTTATTTATTTAGCTTTGAGTTATTGTCAAACTTGCGATATATTTATCGCGTCATTTCTTCTTGATTCGCATAACTGACAAAAATCTATAGTAAACGGCAAATCTTTTGTCATAAAATGAACTTTCCGTTTGCCTGAATATATATATATTTATAGCTTATTTATATTTTGCTTTAACCTGTAAACATCATTAGCGAACTAAAAATACTTGAATTATTAGAATCTAATAAAAAAACATATATGAAAATCAAAATAGCGTAACTGATTTAATTTATTTATCGTAAGAATGCTAATCTTTTAAACTAAACAAACAAAAATAAACGCCATAAACGAATAACTTTTTAAATGCTAATATTTGTTTATCAGTAATCATTATATCTTTTAAGGTAATTTATCCGTAATTTTTACTAAGAGATATAATTAGTAAAGAATTCATTTCAATTAAGGATGTTTCAGTATAAACATATTAATATTACGTTAATGCTGTCATGAAATATTTTCTCTTATTATATTTGGTTTAATTTTTTCAAATCCAAGTACAAATCCTGCTAAACCGATACCGACACAAGAAATTGCTCCTATGTTTTGAAATACCGTGACTACTGATGGACTAAAGGCTTGCATCACAAATAAAAAGATTTTGAATCAATAGATATTGAACTTAGAATTCATTTAAGAACCATATAAAATTGTTTAATACGCACGATTTTGCACAATGAAACTCGTATTAACATAAATTGAATCCATTCATCATTGAAATTAAAATTTTGTATTACCAGTTAGAAAACGTGATTTTTCTTAAGCTCAAGATTTTGGTGAATTATTTAAATAATTTACTGAAAATATTTTTGTCTGAAAAGTAAATTTAAAAATTTTTGTTATAAAGTTTGGTTTAATAATCCGAAAAAATGGTTTAATAAATTTCTATACAGTAAGTTACAAAATTCATACTGTAGTGTTAGCCAAGTAAATATTTTATCTAAACAAACATTTTTTGTTGAGAACGTTACCAGAAAAAAGTTCAAATTCGCTAAAAACTTTATTTTGTTATTTTGATATAACAATTTAAATAATCGAAACAAACTTTAATTTATGTTTATATCAGATAAGATATTTACTTTGACAACTTTATTACTGTTAATTAAATTAAACCCCCAATGAATTTTGAAGTAATCATTGAATGGATCAAATTCGTTAAATTTTAAATTATTAAATTTTATTTTACTATTTAGATCTCTCTTATCCAATGGTTATCTTACTGGTCCAAACATAGCTTATTCACTTTGAAACACATATTTTCCTTTAAAAAACTTATTTGTAGTTTTTTATGTTTGGCAGTGAATTGTTTATAAATAACATAAGGCTTGCGAAAGCAATACATAAGCCAAACGTATAAATTTTTATTTATATTTTATCTTAGTATTAAAAAAGAGATACTATATTTGGAATTGAGATTTTTGTCCTTTTTTCTTCCGCCCACATATACAGTATGTATATTTTCGCATACTTTATTTTTTAAACTGTCCGTTTTTCACACTATGTCTCGCACACTTGTCTGACCGTACATTTTTTCTATTCGTTATACTCATTATAAAATTCTAAATTTGTAATACATTTATTAACATTTTATTAGTTTTAGTTGGAAATAAGTCCTGAATTAGATATATAACACAAGTTGAAATGAATTATGTCTTCTTGCTGTAAACTCAAATTTTAAAAGACATAAACTATTTAATAAAAGTTAGTATCAGGCAAACCATAATATTAAACTATATTTGTCTCAATTTACCAAATATTTTCCTAAGAATTTATTTAATGTAATATTATAACATATATCTGCATAATTATTTGTCATGCGAGGTATGTTAAGAAAAAAGTCTTCAAAAATGACAAGAGTTTTATAATTCTCTGCATAATAACTTTAAAATAAGTTTTAAATAAAAATTCAATCGAATAAATTTTAATTATAAACACAAAATTTAAATATAATAAATCAAAATTTTTTAAATTATTGAGTATATATTATAGATATATGCAAATCTCTATACTGTAAACAATTAATTTTCATTTTTTAGAACTTCAAATTATAAAATTGCAAAACGGAAAAATTAATTTAGTTGTACTTATATGAACAATTTAAGCCAATTAGCTGTGCATGTATTTATTACAGTATATACGTATACTGTATACGCACATAATAAGAAACATTTATAATAAATAATCTGCAGTATAATTAAAAAATTATCAAAGTTTTAAGCCCTGATTCTAATCAATTACGTAAGACCTGAAATCCCGACTCGGTTCGGCCCGACAAAAAGTATCGGAGGCATTACAAATATTGTGTTTGATAAAACTTAAATTTTATAAAATAATCAATTTTAAATCTTTAATACATGTTTTATAGCATAGAGAGCTTTAGCATATTTGTAAACGCACGATATATAAAACAAAAACAAGATCGATACGATCATAATATCTGACTTTGCGGTTTGGTTTTTAGTTATTTTTTATCGTTGTTCCACTTTGTTATTATTTGATATTATTAGACATTTGCTGCGGTAGATTCCACTAAATTTCGTTATTATATAATATTTTACCAATAGTAGCAGATGCATTAAATTTTGTTTTTCAACATTGAATTTTTCCATATTTTCGGAATTTTTTATTATCAACAATGTAATAGACATTTTTATAGGCTTTTTACTATTTTCAACAATGTAGGTGGCAGTTTTTTAAAATTTTTAACGACTTATTATTATATGAGGTTATTTAAAATCCCTTAATAAATATAAAGAAACTTGAAAACCCTTAATAAATATAGAGAAATTTTCCCTTAATAAATAAGTAATGCAATACAAGTTTTTGATGGGTTATAAAATAATTTGCCTATTTTATAAAATCATTTGTATTTAACTGTATAAAGGGTGTGAAAGACGGACAAACATACAATGTCTAATCCATATACTGTATCTGCTTTTGCAAAGTCAGATAAAAAATTTATTTATTTATAAAGCAAAGTCCGACCTGGCCCCTATATTTTTACTATAAGGCCCAAACCCGACTCGGCACGATAAAGTGTGCCGGGTCACGAAAATTGGGGGGCAAGTTAGCAAGTCTACCATCTACTAAAACGGAATTTATTTATATACAGTAAATTTATATTTTTTAATAAATACTAAAATTACATAATTAACTATTGTTTCTATAATGTAAGAAAGAGAAAACATATTTAACAATAATTTAACTTAATATTAAATTTGAAAACAAAAATATAATTAGCATAAACAGCGTGAATTTCTTTCCACTCAAAAGTATAACTGTCTCATAATATTTTGTAAAGTTTGAATTAGTATATCTTCCGCATTAGTAAAAAACGTTACTAAAGAGACGAGAAAGATTAAAATGTTAAGCTTTTAAGAAACGTTAAGCAAAACTGATGATCTGCGCTTTTTTCTGTGTACTTTTTAAAGAAAAAAATACTTTTTCACGCTCTATGATATGACGATTACATTAAAGATTTCTTATAGTAAGATAATGCTGTTGGATGAGCTACGGTAGACCTGCTGTACCATATTCCTAGTGTGCTGCAAAAGCGAAATCACTCATGTAGTGTTTAAGTTGAGTGATTTTTCAGCTCTTCAGGCAGTTCTGGAGGCAGTTCTAAAGGCAATTCTAGAGGCAATTCTAAAGGCAAGGTCGGCCATGGAAGGACATTGAACTTCTATCGCTTTCCTGCACTGAAAACTTTATGTTACGCATAGACTACTAAATTAATGATTGAATAAATGCGATTTCAACAGATAAGACTATTTTAGAAAATGCGATGATATATACTGTATATATATATATATATATATATGTTAATTTGACAATTATTATGTAATAGATAATTTAAAAAATTTTATTACTTTTTCTTGAAAAAACATAAAAGTAGAGTAAAATGTTTGTCACTTTATTTTTTCGCATATTTTATATTATATAACTTAATATTTTAAACCAGAATTGCATATACGGATGAATAATTTTCACTTATGCGGAGTGCATAATATCGAAAATTTGCAATTACTGTATTAACGTTGTCTTGTTTTGTTAATAGATTTACTTTATAGAGTATAGTAACGTATTTATTCAATTTTGAATTATTTATTCGTGACTAAAACAGTTAACGAAAAAATTAATATACGGTTTGTATCCATTCGCGTAAAGATATATTTTATTGTGATTTTACTATGAATTGTATAATGAATTAGAAATCTTTTCAAAAAAGACAAAAAAGAGTAGAATTAGAAGCATGCGATGCTTTAAAAGTTAAAGTGTTGACTATTAAAAAGAATTTTTTGAATTAACAAAAAAGCATGGCATGCATGGTCAGCATTAGAAACAGATTCATAAATTTATTGTTAACGATATGTGAAGCAGAGATAATCACACTTTTTTTGCTAAAATGAGAAACTTTCTATTTTAAAATCAAACTGAAACTTTTTTCTTTAACAACGCAATAATTGTTTGTTACTGGCATGAAGTAATGTGCATCGTATTAAAGGTAGCGTTTAGAATTCAATAACAGTTGATCAATAGTTTTTTTATGTGCAATGGCAGCAAAAATAGGAAATGTCTAACGATTGAAAGCCACGTTTCCATCACTATTTACAAGTGAATCGCAACTCAAGCCAATGAGTCAGCATTTCTTTTATATAGACTTAAAATGTGGTTTTTATTGAATGAGAAAAATTCTCATCTCAACAAAAACTGAACAATCAAAGAATAAATAATTAGTGAAAAGTAAAACTCATAGTAAGATAACAGTGAACATAGTGTGTACAACTTTTTGCATAACATCACAACCTAACATTCACATTCTAACATTCAATTCCGGCATTTCGGGAAACACTTCTTTTTATTTTAACCGTTTATAAAAACCAATTTAATTGCGGAACTATATTGGCATATATAATGCATTTTAAATTCACACTTATATTCTTGACTTATGATCGAATAATTCGATAATACTTTAAACATCTTATTGTGTAACGACTCTCTCCCTCTCTCTCTCTCTATCATAACCGCCTCTCCTCTCCTCTCCTCTCCTCTGCTCTCCTCTCCATCTGTTACTCAATTTCGTTCCATCATATCATCATTTAGGTTACGGTCACCATATGCGGAGCTTAGGGTAAAGTTTAAGGTCAATAACAAATAATTCACTTCATTTCGATATGCATGAGTATATAACTTTTTCTTATTTTTGCATAATATATATAATTATTAATTTACATACAAGTATTGGTTAGAGTTAGAGTGATCATCACTCTTATTTAATCTTTTTGGAAAACTATCTAAAATACTAGGTTCTCTTCTCATATGATATGAATTTGTGTGATGTGTGTGTGTTTGTGTGTGATGTGCGAGGGTGTGTACAATGTTATACGATGTTATGCGATGTTATGCGATGTTATGTGATCTTGTGTTATCTATAATAAGGAAGTTATTCACGGAGTCAGTCCACAATAAATACGTATTCAAATTATTTAAGAATTCGCATTAATAACTCATTTTTAGCTATTTTAACCAATTGTTATACAGAACAGTATAAGTTTGCAATTTTTAAATAAAAAAAAGTAGCTTAACTTAAATATTATAATAATCTGCCTAACAATCCATTTATATAAATATTAGAGGCTTAAAACTTTTATTGCTCTTTATAATGATTACTTTAAGTATATTATGCAACAAAGATGACCTTCTTATATAAAGCTGCCACAAATACTGTACGTATACCTGTAATGTTGGTGTTTGGCTCAATATTCTTCCTGATGATTGCTGCGGCGTCAGGTAATATATGGTACAACTGAGGCAAAAACCTGTACTAAACGCTTTTGCTTTAGATATATCACTTACCACTCCTTATTTAGCTCATCATAGTTAGAAATACGGATTTTCTAAATTGAGTTCCTATTGTCTAATCACGCGTTGGTTTATATGAAAAGTTCTCTCTCAACTTCTTTTCTTTTCCGTGCTTTTAATTCTAATTACTGGCCGAAACTCATACCCACTCATTTTATTCCACTCATAAAAGCAAATTTCTCACGAATAGCTATTTGCAAGTTCAAGTTCATAGTATGTTTCTAATCTATTTTAGCTTTTTTCAGTCAATAATAAATGCCGACAAACAGTTATTATTCATTGCACTTTTATTTATTTGTTCTAAAAACATATAGTAATTGTTTTTAGTTTGTAATTTTGGTCAAAATGCCAGCAGACATAAACACCCCTAACATTATCACTTAATTATGAAAAACCGTATATTGAAAAATAATTTTCAATTATTAGCTAATCATTTGTAAAATGTCGTTAAAACGCATTTTTATATAATTTTGCATTAAATGCTATACAATTATTACAAAAATAATAACTTAATAAAACTGTTAATTTTTTCCATAAATATCTTAAATTAAACTGTTTTATTTACTATCAAAATACAGTATACGCTAAATTTAATACATGAACAGCAGTCACGAGAAATAAAAAGAGTTATTACTTTTTTGAAAAAAACTGGTGAAAGAAATTAAAAAACTCTGTAGGGGTTTTGCAATTCATCACTACTAAGTTATAGGATTCGCGAAACATTTTTTCAATTTAATGACTATAAAATTAACTTATTTTTAAGAAGATTTACTTTATGATTGATGCACAGGTAAATTTTGGTGTTGCAAATTATTTGACTCTATTTCATACCTTTTTTTATAATTAGATTTCATTTTTTAAAAATTAATGCGCAAATTTAAGACTGAAAATAAAATTAAATGACCTTTAATTGCAACACAATTTTAAAGACTTTATTAAAAAAACTATCTACCATTGCCAGTAACTCGTAAGTTAAATCGAAGGGCTTTATAGTATTAAGCATTAATATCTGTAAATTTTCGGAAAGGCGTGGTTCACAATATCTTGAAATTTTAAATTATATTGTTTTCTGAACAAACTATGTCTGAGCATATTTTTGATCAATTACTTATACTAAAAGATGCTAATAGTTAGGTTTTAAAGGTTAAACCTTCTTATTAACAATTGATTTATGGTTTGGTTTAATTTTACTAAAACTAAAAAAACTATATGTAGAGTATAATTTACTATGGTTTGACTTTGTAATCTTACTATTTTGTTTCAGATAACAAAATTGTTTTACATCACCCCATAAAAAATCAATTATTTTTTAACGAAAGCATTTAAATGAGTAATTATACCGAAGAATATTTTTTTGAAAATTTTAGAAATTAAATAATAAAATTAATTTGTTAATATTTATATAAAAATTTAAATTATAAATTAAATGTTTTGGTTTATACTACAATAATGCGTTAGTGGTTTCGATAGGTTGGAGAAAATTTTTTTAAAAATTAGCTCATTTACTTATAATAATGATGAGTTATATGAATAGTTTTAGCGGGACATATATTTACAATATATTTAATATTTGGAGGTTTCCAAACTATTGGACTGTAGAAAAAAAATGGATCCCATTGTGCTTTAAAATAAAAATTTGTATTGAATCCCAACATAAAGTTATCTATTAGTCTATTAAAAAACTAAATTATGTAAAATCCATATTTTTAATAATGGTTTTCAATTATAGAGATGAAATGCTTTTTGTTCATGTTTTTAAAAAATGTGGAAAATGATTCGCGAATCTGGAAAAATTAATATTTCAGGACGGGATTAATTCGTGATTTAGTAGTGAGACTATAGATGTCCAGGTCCGAGTCTTTTGGATCTTTGCCAAAGACTCGGACTCGGACCTGGACTCCCAAGTTTGATTTAGGACTCGGACTTCTATAAATTTTTGGGAC
>JAQGAW010004146.1:0-11336 GCA_034698025.1 Phthiracarus crinitus | reverse complement strand
TTATAACTTTTTCGTTTTTACAATTATAAATACATTCATTGATATATACCAATAGTTCTCGTTTTGTTGTTTGAACTATATTAGAATAATATTGATATCATTAACAATTATGACAATACAATTACAGTATTATGTTTTGCCGGAATTTAACGTTTACTTGAAAAGAATTTCACATTTATGTCTTGCGTATATAGGCTTTTCTTTTTTTCTTAGATGTTATCTGTGTTAAAAAATTATAATTGTCAAATTGGATGGATTCTTCACAATAAAGCTACGTTTCCGCAAACAATAATATATCTGATGACATGTTGTTAATATCCTTCTGAATTTCTTTGTAATTTTTTTACTAATGACTGTACAATGTGATATATGATCTTAATTTTATTTCTGTTATCATCTAAAAGGAAGTTTAATGAGAAGTTCAGTTTCGCATCCGTTCTTAGTCGGTTGACATCTGATTCAACATCTAAAACCGCATTAGTTTTTCTTGGTTGAAAAAAATCACTTTCAATGTAAGACCGTTAGCTGTTCTTGCACGACTCACAGCGACGTAGACGTGTGATAAAATAATCGTTTATCTTTTTATGATATACTAACAACAACATCATTGTGGCACCGTTGGCACAGACAACGTGGACCAAGTTTTGAGCTGATCCGTCCTCAGCATCTCAATCACGGACAGAGGGACGCACCAATCTACACACTCAAAGTGCCCGCTAGCTTAATACAAGTGTGCGCAACATGGCGAAGCGTTGAACCGTTGGCACAGACATCGTGGACCAAGTTGGTTTCAGTTACCTGTCACAAAATTTCAATAAAACTAACGTATCATACTTAATAACGATGAAAATATTACCACTGGATAAGTTTCAGTGAAGTTAAAGAATTTGTAAAGTGGTTTCCGCCACCAGTGTAACCGATAGAGATGCAAAAACTTTGCCAATGATTGCTACTATTATAACAATGTCTTTCTTAAATATAATTTTTTCACAACAATGAATTTTCTAATAAGAATCCTATCTTTAAAAAAGACTCCTATTTTCAAAATAGACTCATATCTTAAAAAATCCCTTTATAAATATAAAATATAGATGGAATATTTTAAAAATACAAAGAAGCGCACATACGAACGGACGGACGGACGGACAGACACACATTGTCAAATCCATAAGCTCTCCTTCTTTAAAAAAAAGTGAGCTAAAAATTGATAAACTAAATTTAAGTGATAATTCATTTACATTAGCATCTATTAACTATAGAAAAAATAATTCTCCAAATAATTCACACAGTTATCAATTTAAATCTAGTTTATTAAACTTTGTAAATTCTAAAAATCCTGAAAAATCGCATTATAATAGCGGTAAAACGCCAAATAAGTTATACATTGAAAATAACTGTTCAATAAACTTATATGACGAATTTGCTAAAATAAAAAAATTTTAAACAAATAAATGGTTATAAAAAATAAACCGCTTAATAATAAAAATTAAATGAATATTGCACATACGACTACTTTTATAAAACTGTAAAAAAATTAAACATTTCTTTCAAAACTAAGGATAAGGATAAATGTGAGAAGTGTTTAAACTATTCAGTGAATTGTAAAATGTCGTATAATTCTAGTTTAGAATTGTGCAAAATTATAAAAATCATATTAATAATGCATATTTACCACGAAATAGATCCCGACAAGACTCATGTCTGCAATCATCTTTAAGATCAACATTAGTATTTTCAACTGATATGCATAAAATACTTCAATTTCCTTTATTGACAAAAAAAGAAAGTTATTTTTCCCATAATCAGACTATAATTATGTAAAATCGGTATAAGCGTATGATACGTTTCACATGAAGCGGAAATTGATAAAAAGTCAAATGATATTTGCAATTTTTATTTCAAATTTTTAACTTCAAACCTATTGCACACTTGTAAAACTTTAATATTAAAATGTCATAATTGTTGTGCGCAAAGCAAATCATGGTTGTTATTATAAAATTTAATTTATTTTGTCAATGATAATAATTATAAATCAAATATTCTTACTATTGACTATTACGAGACTGGACATACCTACCAAGCGGCAGATTCAGTTCAACTTTATGAATCAACTAAACAACAATCACTAGTTGAATTAACAAAAGAAAAACTGCAATGTGTTCTCAAAAACATTAATCTAATTCCTTAAAGTTATAGAGAATTTTATAGCAATATAAGAAATAGATTAATATTTAGTTTTAATCATTTAAACGGCGCACGCTATACAGTTAGTTATTTTTCGCATATCTTGTCAGTCAGGTTTACTCTGTGGCAATTCAGTGAATGACTCCCATACAGTTCTTTTCGCATCACGTCTTATTAGATACACCCATACGGTTAAACTCTTCAATCTATACTGAAACGTCGTAACAAAACAAGGAATGAATTTATAAATTATAAAAGGAAGTAGTGTATGTAACCCAAAGTCACTACACTATGATTTACTTTCCTAGAACTTTACTTTCGTATTCTTAGTCAAAACAGTTACTTAATTATTACTAATAATCATATGCTATGTTATAGTCATATTGCAATGTATGTACACGGTTCCTAATGTATATACTTATTGACTAATTACTTAAATGTTATACTTTGAACATATCAGTTAATATACAGTTTCAATAAAGTATTTTAATAGCGTGCTTTGAGTGTTGATTTCCTAATGTTAAGTTATTCCTATTCTAAACATTAACTTCACTTTAGTGACTCGTGTTAACTGATTTTCGTTGGTCTTTAGGTACTGGTGCGGTACCACGAGATAACGTGGTCCCTCACCAGCTATACTACTGGGTTGTAATGAATATCCTATACTGTCTTCATACTACAAATAATGTGGATACACAAAAAGGAATAAAAAATTATTTTTTTTCACAATTAATGTTAGTCTCTGATAATATTATCTATAAATATGATATAAAAAATATAAAAAATTATTTTTTTGCGTTTTGTCATGAAACCAAACAGAAAATGTTAAACCAAAGGGTAATATCGAATTAAACTTACTTTTAAAAAGAATGTAAAAAAATACCTTTAAAAGGATTTATTAGATACAAATACAAAGATCGCATTGTTGTTGTTGTGTTTACCCCCGAAGTCTGTCTGCTATGAGTGTTATAGACTTCAGTTTCGAGTATGTACTCGAAACCGACTCAGTTTGTTCCTATCCAGAGGAGAGTGCTATCCATTTGGCTTCTCAATGAGAAGGAGTTTTCTGCCAATCGAGGCGGATAGCGCTGGAAGAGCTGCGGTCACAGATTAACGTGGACACCACCGAACCCACCACCGCGTCTTCCCTCTAAGGTGTGAGATGATTGGGAGAGAGAAGCTTAATGCGACGCTCAATGGATTAAAAGCCACACCAGTCATTGCTCACAGGTGTACGCGTTAGCCCACTACACCACAGACCGAACTTATATTTATTATTACCTAACTTATTAAACAAAGATCGCATTCATCGAAGATATTGATTTATTTCCAGTCACACACAAGCAAGTTCGCGATGTTACGAAGAAGGATAAAGTTTTTATGGAAATCATTCGGCATATTCAATCCGGATGGCCTTATGATAAATGCACTATCGAATCGATGAAACCTTTCTACACCTATAGACGTGAGATATCTCATGTTGATGGGTGTGTTCTTTATTGTCTAAGCTTGTAATTCCAACAATCAAGGAAAAGATACGGGATTTTCCTGGAAATACCTATCCCTAATTATAAGTTCATAAAAATAGGTTAAGTCTATCATTCAGTCTCTATATTATAGTTTTAAAGTTGATCACAAGATAAGTATGCATAGATTACTATACTGTATGACCATTAGGATTCATTTCTACGTAAAAAGCAAATACATGTATGAAAAGTTATTAAAATACCATACTTGTACCTCATTATAATCTGCAATTGTTAAACTATGTATTAACTATGTATTCACTCTCTGAGTTGATTTGCAAACATAAAAACAAAAGTTTAGTTTCTTATTTTGAACCAAAAGTCTTTATTAAAATTTAAACAACAATTTTGTCTGCATTTGTAAATATCTGTTATAGTTTTCCTCATAAACAATATGTCTTCGACAACATTTAATCAACATTTATATGAAATTTTAAAAGAGAAAAGTTTATCTACACTTAACGATATAAGAGACAATCAAACCAGTAATAAATATGCTAATTGTGATATTTTTGATCATAATTTAAAAGTTATGGTTGAATTGTGTGACAAACAATTGAAAGCCAATAATGAAGACGAATGCTCAGAACAGAGCAGTATTCAATCAAACGGTAATACTATATAACTTAAAACTTCATTTTATAATATCGTAATGAAATGCTTGTAAAACATTTGCTGAAATTTATTATCAGATGACGAATCACTAAAGAAATATTTCTCAAAGGCTGACAAATTTTTGGAGAAGCATCGAGTTTTGGAAAAATATAAATGTACTTTTAAAATGTGTGGCTTAACTTGTGGTAAAACAATAGACAATTACAATAATGCCATCACTCATGTTTGGACGCATACGGGAGATAAGCCTTACCGCTGTAAACAAAGTGATTGCGATTTTCAATCCGCTCATCGGAAAAGCTATAGAAGACATGTTAATACTATGCACTGAAATATTGTTACCCTATAACGTATGAACACTAATAGAATTAAGTAAAGCACTTTTCAATTATACACTTTAAGTTATTTGTTTTCTTTAATTTCTAATGCAGTTCTGTTTAAACTTATAATTTTTTATTACTAGAGGTTTTGGTTTAATTTTAATGAATTAAAAATTAATAAATTAACAATTCGATTGTGAATAAGTTTTGCAGAATACATAAACAATTGATGAGACATTTATAGATCGTAATAATAATGAATGCAATAACGATTAGCGGTACAAACTATACGGGTATATGACATAACTTACAGCCGTTTTCATATACATTTCACACAACCGCATATACATTTCACAGACATACCGCGCGAACCAAATGCTTGCAAATACATTTCACATTCCCTCAAATACATTTCACACAACTAGTTTTTACTATAGAAAACATTTTATGTCGCACCTAATATGAACAATTTTTTTAATTTTTATTTACAAATATAATTTTTTATTTAAAACTAGATTAATGAATAAACATATTAAAAATAAATATAATTTTCTAAAATAAATGGTTCATTTTAGGGTTCGATATAAAATGCTTTATATAGTAAAAACTAGTTGTGTGAAATGTATTTGAGGGAATGTGAAATGTATTTGCAAACAAGTTGTTCGCGCGCTATGTCTGTGAAATGTATATGCGGTTGTGTGAAATGTATATGAAAACGGCTGTAATGTTTGATATTTATATTAATTACATGTTCCATTAAATAACTTATCTATGGATTTGTGAATATGTACTTTAATCACATCATACTCTTCTGACTCGCACTTGATTTTCGCTAAATTCATCACACACTGTATTGAATCCCAATTCACGCTATAACAACACTTTTGGTTATAACCGCTATCGCTATTGTTTTCGCATTTAGTAAAATCTGTAACACTATGTTTTGAACCCTATTTTTTGATTTCTTAACGCATTGAGATAAGTCATACGAACCGATATTCTGTCGACAAGACAAAAGTTTATCGCTGAAATCGCTAACTGTTTCTATGACTAACATTTTGGCAATAATTGCATATAAAATTAAATTTTGTTGTTGGTCTATGATAGCAGTTAATTTCATTGTTTTTATTCTTCAATAAATGAATAGGTTTTAATAAATTTAAATGAAAATTTGTTTACGATTTCAACGAAGTAATAATGCTATCATACAAACATCTGAAACCATTGGAAAAACTCAACGAAGTTAACCGACAATTTTTACAAATCTCGATTTTTCATGGGAAGGTAAACTTTTCCAAAAATTTTGGGGGTAAACCCTGAGAAAGCACCCCCTCTGGGTAATTATGGTTTAATATCTAGACTTTGAAAATATTTAATTTTAAATATTTTTTTGTATGTAATTTTATTTTCATACATCGATTATTTTTTTAAAAATAAACTGCCAATTTTTATTAATTTCATAGTGAAATATTAATATTCAATAAGAACAGAATAAATATTAGAAATATTTTCAGTATAATTGTAAAGTAAAACTATATATATATATATTCTTGATGGTTGTTTTACATATATATTACCTATTTATTAAATAAAATTTACGTCTTAGTTCCAAAAAGTTAGTCGGCATAAATTAAGTTTAAAATGTAAGTTTAGGCCACATATCGTGGCACTAAGCACACCAGACTGGGCAAGATTTAGCGCCAATATTTCAGTTAATGCAATGAGTATTAAACGGTGAGTAATACACACTCTGTTACCGAAGCTATTGTAGCCATAATGTCTAGTTTAGTACCACGATATGTGGATAAGGCATCTCTAACATCATTATACTCTGTAGGACTCATTTTTTAGCTGACTTTCATGTTGAGATTCTCTTTTTTTATTCTGAAGTCCACTTTATGGATTTGACCATGTCTGTCTGTCTGTCCATCATCGTGTTCGCAGCCTTTATATTTATTAAGGGATTAATCCAATTCATTTAATAAATGGATTTTATATCTTTGAAAGTAGTATTGATTTAAAGACTATTAAAATTATTCCATAAGTTTGCAACAAAGTTTTAGACAAATTCATAATTTCATAAAACAAGTTGACTAGTCATCATTTTGTATATTTGTCGACTATTATATTTGGGTAATTTGGGTAAATGACAGATAACGTACACCACTATGTATATGAGTTTGTTCGCAAATGTAGTGATAGTAATTTACGTTTTTTAATTTAATATTTTTGATATTTAAAACAAAACTATATTTACAAAAAAATAACTAAAATAAAGTATGTGAGCTAAAGAAGAAAGCGATCATAAAAACTAACTAAAGTTAGAACTTCAAACAGATATTATAACGATATCAATCATGTTTGAATATCGATTTTATTTTGTTCTATTTTTAAATTTTAACTTAACTTCTTTGACCCATAAAAGAAATTAAATTTTTTTGAAAAACATTTTGTAGCACGAAATTATATTTCTAAAGACCGGAATTTCACAGAAAATATTTGATAGCACATTTTGATGGTTTTTATTCAAAAAAGAAATTACAATTATAATATAAGCTTACATGGATTTCAAAAAAAAATTTTGAATTTCAAAACCTACGAGAAATGTCAATGATTTTGAATAAAAATTTGATTAATTCAAAAATAATTATAAAAGAATATTTTTTAATTTATTCAAGATTAAAAGTCCTGACTTTATATACAGTATTACTAAAAAATGTTTATTATAACGTTTTTATTAAACTTTTCAAATTTATTTTTATTTTGTTGTTTATGATATTATGCTTTCAAATTTGACATTTAATTAATTTTTATCATAATATTTCAGGAATTGCCGAATTTGACACAAGTAAGACTTTGAAGTTGTTTCATCTATTTTAATTTATTAGCGATAAAATTTAAAATGTTATATTTAAAATAATTTTAAACAATGAATATGAAAAATATTGAACTTGATTTCGACACAAATAAATTATTACCGAAAAAACTTGTGATCGAATCAGCGGGAAATCATTTTTATAAAATTGTTTTATCGTCTTATTATTTCAAAGCAATTAAAAGAAGAAATATATTTAATCCTGTTTTTGTGTTTATAATGATTAGCGTATGCTTATTTCGCAGTTTAATTTCGATGTCACATGAAAATAATGACTTACTTGCGATAGCGATCGGAGATTTTCCATATTTTCTAAATGTTATATTTCACTATAATCTTGGAATTATGCAAATATCAGTGATGGCAATCTCATCACAACTAATACATTATCAAAATTCTAAGAATAAGATCGCACCAACTTTTATGAAACCATTTCTAATGATATCAGGTTTGGTCACTCCTAATAGTATTGGATTAAATGACAAACAAGATATTTATAAATTGCTTAAATTTACAAAACGTTTGATTAAATATTATGATTTTAACTCTAAACATATAATACCAATTGTATTATTTTCAATCTCATTCTTTCCATTGGCAATGCATTGCAAACCAATACAATTAATGGTTTTTGCCTTCCCTTGGAGTTTGTTTTATATGTTATCCCAAGTTTTATTACGAATATATTCTTTTGGCGATTAATTTATTTTTATATTTTATGTTATTATTTGAAAATTAAATTTAAAAAACTTAATAACCGAATATTGGACAAAACTATTATCGACATCAATATTAAGGGTGTATTAAACTATTTAAATAAATTACAAAATGAAGTTAATGAATTCAATGTAACTTATTGGTCAAAACTTATATTTATATTTTACACATCGATTTCTACATTTCACAATTTAATGCTATTTACGTTAATCTTTGGAAATTTGAGTTTAATTGTAAAATTAGTCTTAATCTACTGCTTGACTGTTATTACAATATTCATGATATCGTTTTTAAATACTGCATCTTCTGTCACATCCGTTGCAAATAAGACTTATAAAAAATTGATAAAATTACAAATTGATTTAACTCGTATTAAATCAAATCCAATGACTCGTTTTAAGGTAAATTCAAAATATATCTTTAAATCCTGTAAGTATAATATAATGTAATCAAGAGTATTATAGATTTTTAATTTTTTTGGTACATTCGCAGCACTCTATGTTATTCTCAAACCATATAACTTATATAAAGCTGCAAACTTTAATATATTGAAGATTAAAAATAAATGACGCTGAATAAAATTGATACGAATTTGACACTAATAAAAATTTAATGAGTAAACCAAAAATGAATAAAAAATTAAAATTTTCTAAGTTTTTGTTAAGTTTTAATTTTCACGTATTCTTTATTAAAATTTATCGATCGGATCCAATCGTACAATTAATAATTCATTTAAAGAATAAATAACATTTAATTTTAGGCTAACAGAAAACCCTAACTATATATGAGTTAATTATTTAACTAAAATAAAATTATTTTTCCATTTATATATCTTAAATGCTTTATATGTCATACAATAATTATCTTATAATGAATCTCTTTCTAAAATATTTTATGGGTATTGATGTTCATTGAAAAAGTGGGCCAAAAAAGAGATGGATTTTATGTTTGGAAATTCTTTATACTTAATTACTTCCCTTATTATGAAGTAAGTTATACACAATATCTAAATATACACAAACACAATCAAACTCTTCACTTATAAATAATTAATTATGTTTTCCCAGATAATTTTTAATAATGCATTCTCTATTAACAGTTAATTGCATTTATGGTCGCATTTTGTTTCAAACTTTTTGGTTTGAAATTACATTAAATATTTGTAAATTTTGTTTTAATAATAAAAAAATATTTAACTTAATAAAAGAGATGAACTGAATAGTTAAAAATTTACAAAAATGTTGTAATTAAAATAATGCTTTAAAGGATTTATAATTTGATGTGATTATATCAAGGCTTATAAATAAAGGTCGACAGACATATATTGGTACAAAAACAAAAATAGGTCGACAACCAAATAGAGGTTGACAAAAAATAATGGAGGTTGACAGGCAATTAGAGGTCGACAACTAAAAGAGGTTAACAGACAAATAAAGAAAAAAAAACACATATACTGTATGTCAACAAACAGAGGTTGATATACATATTACTTTTATTAATATCATCTAAGATAATATATATGTATTGATGTCCATTGAAAATGTTGGACATTGAAAATAGATTTGGATTTTATGTTTGTAAATATAAAATTTCTTCATTTATTTTGAAGTGAGTTAAATACAATATAATAATAGACCTGAACCCAATCAAACACTTATTGAATAATTTTTTCCAAACATATTTTCTAATAAAGCTTTCTCTATTTACATATAACTGCATATATCTGTTCATTTTTTGAAATTATTTATTTTACATTACACTTAATATTTTATAAATTTCGAAAAAGTTTAGTGCTCTAAATGAATTATCAAAGAAATATGATGTTATTCAGAGAGCAATTATTAAATTTTACTAAAGATTTTTCAATAAACTTCAGTCAAAAAGTTTTGTATAAGTATTGTATTGATAAGCTAATGATTTTTTATGACGCATTTGAGCTCCAATTAATTGTGTTTTAAATAAAATATGTAGAACACCAGTTTTATAGTACAAATTATTGGTAATAAAAATATTTATATTCTATGATTTGGTTTTCAATAAATTCTCACTCGTGCTTTGAAAATAGAAATTAAATATTTAAAATTGTTTTATTCTTAACTTTTCATTATTATTATAATATTTACTTTAAGTCAATATATTGATTATGAAATTCACACAAAAAAATTCTCTGTTCAAGCAAATGTTTTTATTAAAATACTTGCAAGTTTTTAGTGAATTGTTTTTTAGGGCAGGTTATTTTTAGCATTAAATATTGTCGAAAATCATGAGTTTATATTAAATGTTTGTTAATATTGACGTTAATAATTGTCATATTTAACATATGGTTAATAGAAAACAAATAAAAAATGTTATGAAATACTATAGTTTTTTGTGATATCTGTATAACAAGTTTTTTAGCGGATAAAGAGATAGTAGTAATAATCCTAGAGAATAGGTCTTTGAATAAAACTTTTGAAAATAATTATTTAAAACAGAATACTATTTTTTAGCTTTTAATATTTTATAAATCTCAGTGTTTTGGGTATCAAAGAGTTATTTTGATAATACTTTTTATTTCTAAAATCCATATAAAATTAAAGAAATATTTTAATAAATAAAAATATGACAAAACGTTTTTTTCAGAAACAATTTATTTTAATAATGCTCAAAATATTAATTCTTAATTAAATGAAAATAACATAAAATTTTTAAATTACATAACAAAACAAGATCGGAACGGTCATAATATCTGACTTGACAGTTTAAAAACTTTTTATTTATGGATAACATATTAATCAGAATTTTATTTATTTGGAGCCAAAAAGTGGCATGGCCATAGTAGACTGACCAGACTTTTTTGATTAAAAACTGGATTTTTCTAAAAATTTCACAAAAAAGAACTGGATTTAAAACTGGACACATACTTAATGTATTAAATTGTTCATTATTTGCTCTTGATTAGCGCTGGACTGGTATAATAAAACTGGACAATCCAGTGCAAAATGGACGTTCTGGTCAGCCTAGGCCATAGGTAGTGGCATAGCCATTGAATCATGATTTCTAAGCTATCAAATAGTGGCATAGCCACTCGATTCCTATTATAAATATAAGGATGGGTTT
>JAQGAW010004145.1:0-11337 GCA_034698025.1 Phthiracarus crinitus | reverse complement strand
ACGTATTACAATAAAAAACGTCTAACAATAATTTAATTTATGACGGGCTATAATAGTTACGACGGGATTAATAAATTGAAATGGGGTATTGCACTAGTGTAGAGAAAAATGTTTCTGCGACCCAAAAGAATGTTGAATAAAAGGATACGCTAGCCTTTGAGAATTTAAATTATTAATAATCTGAAAACAATCTGTAAAATCAAATCGCAAACAATTATTATTATTATTTTCAAAAGGGTATAAATGCTTGCATATATAAATTGATAATATTTACTATTGTGATGATTATTTTGAGAGTCGACCCTACTTTTACGTTAATTCTTATAAACTATAATTTATACATTGGTTCGCGAACCTAAGTTTGATAACCTCTGGTTTAGTGAATTACCTGATGCCTCAATTGGCTACTCGTACCACCGATGAACGCTAAATAGATTAACATTGATGGTGGCTGTGAAATCACACGAATCAAATAAAACGAGTATGGACTGTCATTTTGAGAACTAAGTAATTGAAAAAATTAAACAATAATAAAGCTTAAGAATCTTAAATTTAACTTAACTTACTTATATAAAAGTTTGATATAGCTATGATTTTCGAGAAGAACGAAAGAACTGGATTCTTTCAATAGCACATTGAGAGCTGCTAATGCTTGGCGACACTGAATCGTTTGAAACCTGCCGCTATTATTTGGTAAGTTTAGGTATTTTGGAATTGACATATCGTGCTCTAATATAACATTAATTCGGTGAGTATGCATCCATTTGCCCCAAATATTTACATCCAGCATACATAAAGGCTTCCAATACTGAGCAAACTGAGTGTGAGCTATATTTTTCGAAGAAAGTACGGCATCTCCAGAATTGGGTGGCATATAGAACAGCGGAACGCCATTCTTAATACTTTCGGGAACATTACGACAACCAGAATGTTTCGTGAAGTTATGCAAATGCGCTTCAATCTTGTCTGATTCACTTAAACTTTCGAATATAATTTATAATGTGATAAGAATAAGCTCAATGAAAAGCTAAATAAATCTTGAGAGCTTAAGCTTATAAAATTCAAGCTCATGATTCTGCTGTTGAGTACAACCCTAAACGGGCCCCCGATTTGTCGGGCCCCGCAGGTTCTAGACAAGTTTACTCGGGACGGGTAGGGTTCGGTCTTAAAATAAAAAATGTCGGGCCTTGAGTTAAATAGTACCGTAATTAAATTTTAGTATTGGTTTAAACTGAAATTTTAAAGCTCAAGAATCCCAGATTTTGAGCCTAAGTTCAACCAAGTTAAGCTCAAGCTCAGAATAAATGGGCTTATTCTCATCATTAATAATTAAAACGATTAAACACTAATAATAAAATTAAATTTTCAATTACTTTCTAAGTGTTGACCAAAATCGTTTAATAGTAGCCGAACGATAACCACTTTTTATTGGTTTTTTACTCGCACATGTGATATCGTGAAGAAAATTATAACTTCCCTCAACTATTAGCTCATAATGACAATCATAATTATCATCTATATCTGGCCTAAATAATTAAACAAAAATTATTTTATTATGCATTAACAAAATAATCATTTAAAAATGATTGAAAAACTAAAAAATATTTTTAAAAAATCGACATCATTGAGAAAAGTTATTCATTATTAAAATAATTTAAATTGATTTAAATTAGCTTTTATTAAATAAAGATTTTATTTTTTAAAAATAAACTTAATATAAAAAATATTTTCGATATTAAGTCAAAATCAAAATACAAAACAACATTAATTTAAATTCAATCAAACAGATCATCGGATAAGAAACGGATTTCCATTGCTTATTAATTGTATTAATTTTTACTGCATTTAACAGAATATTCTGCTCTAAAATCGATATTTAAATTTAAAAAACACCTATAAATGAGATTTTGACTCTAAATTTTTAAAAAATATTGTTAAAAAGTTTGCTATGTTGCAAAACTCCCTTTATTAATATAAAGAGTGTATAAATAGAGATACGGAAACAAGCATAAATCCTTAATTATTAAAGTTAAAAATAATTTTAAACAAGATCGATATATCCTAAATCCATATACTGTACTGTATATCTGAAATTTTCAAAATCAGATAAAAAAGGTATTATTAAAAGTAGAAGAAATAAATAGAATTTTTTTAATTTACAGGTATAAATAAATATGTTTAGAGCGATTTAGAAAACACAGTTTTTAGACTAAATAGAAAAAATACGGATAAATTTATAAAGTTAAATATATTTTAACGCATTAGTAAAATTGAGACTAATTTTACTGGTTTACTAATTTCCAAACTGTTAAAATAGACTTACAATTTAGAATTTGATGGCAAACTTGAAGTAATGGTGTATTCCATATTAACATTCTGTTTCCATGCGAGCACTAATTTTACTTCTATTTCATTATCATCTAAAATACCAGTTAAGAGAATAATGAGATTTTTGTCAGTTAGTACTTGTTGGTAATTCTATTTTTTATGGTATCATATAACAGATAATTGCAATGAAGATTAAAATGAAATGAATCAATGGTTAAATTTCGAAAAATAGACACACAACAAAGAATTTACATAATTAAAATATAACCAATTTTTAAAGAAGATTACCGTATTTATAATATCTATATTGTACTTATGATATTGAATTTTATATTAAATTGTAACCCCAAATATAAAATATAACCTAAATATAACTCCAAAAGTCTACAATATATATTTAATGATTAAAAACAATTAAAGCAATTTACTAAATTAAATTAAGAAATTTAACCTAAAAACAATTCTCCGGTTAGTTTTCAAAAATCAAATAAAAGTCATCATTAATCAAATGTTAAAAAAATTACTTGAATGATAATTCACACTTTTGATTGTATAGCCCTCTCGTAACCGACACGACAGAACTTGAAGTAAAGGCGCAGAAATGGTTGAAGAAATTTGTTTATTTCGAGCTAATTGTTGATCACGTATTTCACGATTAGAATACAAATCATTAATCGAATAAAAATAGGGATTTCTATAAATGTAAAAATACATTTGTTATTAAAACTCATTGCATAAATAATATCATCAAATTTAATTAAAAATAATGTTTTAAGCACATTCATGCTAAATAAGCAGAAAATATGATTATTCTTTAGTAATTGGGGACAAAATATTAATGACAAAAATTTATCATAAAGTAAATGTTAAATTAACATATTCTATCAAAGGCTTATAACATTATTTAAAAGATTCAATAGTTTTGTGTAATAATTTAATAAGTTTTTCGTTTAAATATTAAAAAGATATTATTTAACAATTACTAAAGAACAGCCAGTATTTTCTATAATACTTCTAATTTAATGTCAAAATTAAACTTTACTCGATACTCCATTCCGTTGAATTTCTGTAATGAATACGATTGACGTCAGTTTTAAACCCAGTAAGAGCTCTTTGAAAATTCCAGGCCAAAAAAGCGCGATGATATAAATTAAAATCTTGATTCTATGGTATAAAATAATGAACCAAATTATTCATTTGAAACGAAATGTTAAATAACTGAAACATACATTTGAGGGTAAATCAGGACAAACGGATAAAAAAGCTCCAAAAGTAGCAGTTGACAAAAATTTCATAAAATCAAAATTTGGAACAAAACCAAAACATGACTGTGGATGAGCAGCACTTCCCAGTTGAAGAAATGACAATGAAATCGAATGATATCGCAGCAGATTCAGTACCGATTCCAACACATAAGCATTCGCTAAACTTTATTTAAAAATATCTATTTAGTGAATTCACGGCCAATTTTTATGAAATATAAAAGTTATCAAATATAAAAACCTCATCATTCCATCCGTTACGATAATAATGCCTGAATCACTATTTTCTGGCAGTAATTGTATGGCTAATAATCCATATTGAATTATGTTTAACATTGATATGTCTGGAGAATTCATTAATATTTGGATGGTTTTGGCTGACTTTTTATTTTCATTTTCGTCAAAAAGTAAACCAATTAAAGGGTCTGATTCGGGCTAAATTAAAAATTTTTTTATCAATGAATATCTTTAGTTTTTGATTGAGTTGAGATTTTAATACGTAACCAAATACTAAAGGTCAAAGGTATCGTATCAGAAGATATTCGAAGATAAATCAAATTAATCTTCAAATTATATATTTTTAATTAAAACCCAGTTTAACTAATTAAATAAACCCAGTCTAGATCTTGCTTATCCCCAATTGGGTATAAGGTAAGGGAATACGGTAATACCGTAATAGATAAGTTAGAAATTGATAACATAAAGAAAGAGATCATAATTTTAAAATATAAATGCTAATTTTGTCAATTATTAACGATATTTTTATACCGGTATGCTTTAAATGCTATTATATTACTCTCAATTATGACTTTTAATAGTTGTACAGTATTTAATATTCCAAACATATGGAAACGCACTTCAATATCGAAATTTTCTAACGTTAATCTTTTTAATAATAACTTTAAATTTACCTCAGTTTTGTGTTCGCGTTCAGTCTTAGCTTCTGTTGATAAAACGGAGATTATGGAAATCATTTCCATTACTTTCTTTTTCAAGTTAACTAAATAAGAATCAATATTTTGTGCGTTAATTTTAATTCCTTGAGCGAAAACCTAATAAATAAAATAATTAGTGACGAATCGAAAAAAAATAAAATTAAAATACTTGATAATTATCACAACGAATAAATGAAGAGTAACCGATAACTGTCACAAATATTTCGGGTTCGAACAACAAACGACTTCCCGGTATGTAAAACTAGTTATGGTATAAATTAAACTTAACGTTATAATATGATAGTTTTTCAATATATACGTAAAAAATACTTGATTACCGGTTGAGATAATCCTTTTAAGCTTTGAGATAAAGTAGTAAACACTTCATCAACTAATGTGCTGCTGTGTTGAATGTCCTTATATTAATACATAAATACAGTTTAAGTAAGTTATAATAATACTACGGTAACAAAAGTAGTGATCAAATCGAGTAATCAGTACATACCACCACAGCTATGGACGGACTAAAATCAATAACAAATACTAATCGATATCGTCGAGCAAAAAATGTAATGTTAGTGTTTTGTGATATGTAATAAGAACCAGAATCGGTTGTCGAGCCATTCGCGTCATTTGTGCCCAAATGTTCTGAATTGTCATCCGTAACGTAGTCCTGATAATGAGATGGAAGTATTGACACGATTTCCATCTCTGAACTTAATTCACTCTAAAATATCATATATCATATAAATAGATTAATAGATTCTATGTAAATATAGAGCATATCGAATTTGATTACCAAACTTTGTTTTGGCTGTATCTGAACGGTTCTGTTTAAATGATTTAAATACCATTGCGCTCGACTGTTACGTGATGTGCGATACGCATCAGTCATCAACACATACACGTGTTCTGCCGTACGAACACTATTGATAGACATCGTCCACAATATATCGATATAATATCCTATTCTACCGAATCATTACATATTATTTAATTACGAAACATATTTAACTATTAAACACATCAAAACAAAATGAAAAGTTTGATCAAAGAGGGCGTAATAAGGAATAGTCACACGTGAATATCAGCTGTGAATCACATGAAATATTAGTCTAATCATTTTAATTGAGAAATTAGATTTAAACAAAGATCAATTAAAATGTAAGTAATCATTTCAATCATTTACTTTTCTAAGAGTTAATAGTTACCAAAATAAATAGTGATAATTATTGCTCACATGAATCGAGTTTCAATTGAGTTAATTATATAACGATATACCTGTATATGTGTTAATCTCAACCTTTGATTGTGTTATTTAACGCATAAAATTTGAGTCCAAAATTCAATACTTTGCCATTATTCCTATTTAGTTACCCAGACTATACCATAGTTACCCACACTCACTCCAAACCTCTATGGGGGTCAGAGCCATAAAATCTCAATTTTTAGAGGGGGTAAAAACTCATCGGATTTGAACTACAATTTCAACTTATGATATAATATTTTGACGCAAATGATTAAAATCGTCGAATTTCAGTTAATTAATGAAATTTTTAATATTCCTGAACTTTTAAGTTAAAAAAGATTGGATTATAGAAAACTTAGATTACTATAATCTATTTTATATTTACGTATAACCAGACCTCTGATATTTGGAATAAAAAATCACAAAATTTGGTCGAAATTTGGGAACAAAAAACAATTTTGGTTACAAAAAACTTAGTTTTTCAGGTGTACTGTTATAAATAGAGATTCAATTTTTCGGGACTTAAAACTTACAAAAATTGAAAATTCGGGAAGTCTTTTTTGTTAAAAAGAAATAAAATAAATGTTAATTTCAGTGTTGTTGATCCTATATAAGTTTTACCATTTAATTAGTTGTATATTTCTAAATATTTAATTTTTAGATTTAGACTATTTTGTTGAAATAATATTTTTATAAAAATTTTTGAAAATTTGTACTTTTTTAATTTCAAGAAAATCTAGTAAAACTTTCGAAATCTGGACAATTTTTAAATAATCATTAAATTTCGGGTAAAAATCTGGAATATTTGATTTATAGTAAAATTCGGAACAATAAAAACTATATAAAAATTATATTTTTATTGTTTTTTTCATATAACATTAACTTCCCGAAGATTGTTTTAATATTTGGTTTCGGGATTTTCCCGAAAAATTGAATCCCTAGTTATAAACCATAAAACTATTGATAGTATAGGCAAACGATTAGCGAGAGTTTGTTGGGCGAATCACTCTCAATACCGTTATTTTTGGCATTTGGCGGAGTTTTTTCTGAGCTAAAAAATTTTTAAAATTTCGAATCGATTCAAAATTTTTATCAATTTAACTACAATATATTAGATTCCTATAAATTACACATTATTTTGTTACATTTCCATTAATTGCTTAATACTTTAATATTAAATTAAATTTTTCAATATTTATTACGGTGTGTGAGATTTATTATGAAAATTAAACTAAATCTTCATTTTTATTCTAAAAATCTAGTGTAATATAGATTTATTTTGTTCAAATTCACAAATTTGTGGACATAATCGTTATTTTATAAAATTTGGTTATTATGAAATATTTTGATTTTAAAAAGATTTCGAAAGCAAAACACAAGCATTCGAGAGAAAGAGTATGTTTTAAAATTTAAAGTATTGTGGAAATTTTAAATGTGTGAATCCATAGTTACACTCCGGTCGGATGCTCTAGAGGGGGTCAGATTCTGGAAATCTCAATTTTTAGAGGGGGATCAAAAACTCATCAGATTGAAACGACAATTTTTTTCGCCTTCGGGCCAAATTTTTTTTCAAAATTTGTTTCTCGACAAAGGTCTAAGCCACGCCCCCTCGAAAAACTCATACGATTTTAAACGATAGTTTTTTAAAATTTTGACCAAAATTTAAAATGTCACAAAACTCATCGGTTTTGAATCAAAACTTTTGATGCACAATTTTTCAACATTTGACCAAAAAATTTTCAAATTATTTTCGCCCTGAATTTTCCCAATTTTGGGTGGGGGTGGTCGAATTTTCCAAATTTCTATGGGGGTCAACCCTGGGCTAGCACCTTGTGTAACTATGGTGTGAATCATTTATAAGCAAATCTTGATCTTATTTTAGGTTTTTAATCAAAAATGCTTAACGTTATAAGTAAAGTAAGTTCTGCTAAAATAAGGAATGTAAGATTAGCATAAGCGCATGCGTGCGTAAAGCTTACGTTTTCAATGTATTTACTATTAAAATGCGCTAACTGTGTGTGCGAAATGTATTTACATATAGCAATGCATTGTTTTTACAGTTGACATACATAATGAAACTCTTTAATATATGGTAGAATAATAAAGTGATGTGATTTACGAATAAGATGTGGGTAGCAATCAATCACCGATGGTTACCGCGGTCTTTTCGTGTTTGTAAATTTACAGTTTTCTGAGCTCAATAACTTACAGCTACGTATACGTATTTTGTTGAATCAATTGTTTAAGTATATATATTAATGGTATGCATTGGAATAAAATATTTAATCATTAATTTTAAATAAATAGTTATACAGATATGAAATATTAACATAAAATTTGATATAAACATATTTAAAATCACTTATATATATAACATTATGAATTAAAGCAATCAATTCATTCCTTAAATGGAAATTCTGAATCATTAAACTTGAAATGTCTTTTATCGTAAAATTTAGCCAATGCTGGACTGTATGGATGATGACATTTAAGATGTAAATAATGAGTTTCTGGTTGATTAGTAGTGTTTCCTAAATAAAAATCATTAATTATATTTTAAAATACTATAATTTACTACTGTTTTCACTCTATTTTATTTATATTTAAAGTGTTAGAGGAAACACAATTTTATGTAAAATGTTATGAATTTTGATTTTATTGAATCTAATCGATCACATCTAACATAGAGATAGATTGGACAAAACGTATGCATAGCCCAACTCTAGTTCACTTTTTGAGCCTATTTTCAAGCATACGAGGAAAGAAGCAGTAAATTTTCTATATATATGACCGTTTCGTTTCCCTTAAATCAGAGCAAATTACTAAATAAAAAGTTTTTTATGTTCAAATAACTAAATACTGTTTATTTTCCCTTAAACTTTAAATTTCGAGTAATGCTCTAAATTTTGGAATTATCAGAGATAATAATAACATATTTAGCATAAGTCATACCACATTCTTCGCACACATAAACTTTATTTCTTCTTTCTTTATAACCATATTCATGCGCAATGCCATGAACTTTAAGTGTATGCGATTCTAATGAACATCTTTGCGTAAATGATTTATCACAATAGTTGCATCGATAAGGACGTACTCCTTTCAAATAATATCATAAATGTTTTTACTTATTAAATTGATTATTATATGTAATACCTGTATGGGTTCTGGTGTGCCTTTTTAAGTCAAATGTGTCATTAAACCCTTTTCCACAAAATGTGCATAAATATCTTTTAACATCCGAATGACACTTTAAATGACGATTTAATAGCCTCGCGAGTGTAAACTTTTTGCCACACATGTGACACTTTAGAGGATCTTCTGGAATATTTTGGATTATATTTGATATTTTTGATTGATGTCCAGTATTCATAATTAAAGGGTTTTTGATACCATGTCCTCCATTCACAAACTCAAGTGATCCCATTAATTGAATTGGTAACCCTTGTAATGATTTTAACGTTTAGTTAACGTTCCATATGTTAATGTTATAATTACTCAAAATGATACCTAATTTTTGTGCAATAATTTGTTTGGGAGGGGCTGGTGATTGAACCGAACCTGAATCTAACGAATCTTCAGTAGACTCTACAGACTCTACTATTGGTGGCGAACTCTTGCAAACGGTGTGAATAACGGAAACTCTTCTTGCAGGACAAACTCCTAATAGCATAGAAGAATGGTTTAAAACAAACCGGTTTTAAGGCATTTGTCCGAATTCAATGCCAAGGTTCTAATGAATACCTGTTTTCATGCTATGACTTTCCTCTTGTTGAAGAGTTGCTGCATTACAATCCGTCTGAAAGCCTATAGAATAATAACCGTTACGTTCAAAATAACTATTAAAATAACTTAAATGTATCATATAGTGATATATAGTGATTTCATAATGCTTTCTCATTGTTTAGATTTTAGTTTCTCATGATTTTTTATCAGTTTTTACGAAAAGAAATATTTTAAAAACATTTCTCATTTTTACATAGAAATTTATAATTATTTGATTAGACTATGATTTGATATGAAAACATATTAAGAGTATTACTGTATAACCTATAAAAGATAACCAATAATAGCTTATATTACCTCTAAAATCATTATCACTATCACTTGCAGAACAACTTGATGGCGATGACAGTATTACTCCAGTGTATGATAAGTTGAATGGGTTTATAGCATCGAGTTTAGTAGAATAAGTTTTTGAATCTTTTGAAATAATCACATCATGTTTTTCAATATTTTTCGATGTAATTTCAAGTTCATCTTCAGGACTCGGTGGTGGTGTAACAGGTCTCCAGTGTTCTTTACCGTTACTGTTCAACTTTTTGCGAATAAGAAACGCTTTTGGCATTGTATTAATGTGTTAAATGATTTGACAATACTATCAGAATATATCAGATTTCAATATACAGCTAATATTGTATCTGTAGGTTAATATAGAAAACACTTGTTCATCACACGATAGGCACCTTTTTTAAAGCCCGATAACTAAACTAATAGTGAAAATTGAATCAAAACCAGCTTTAAGAACATTTCCACTTTCACTACTCTAGTGACTGAGGCGATATTTACAGTGTAGACCAGTTATATTGCGGGACTCCTCCCCTACTAAGATCGACTTCTCCCCCAGTTTTGCGGGACATTTTGTCGATTTAGCATAACTCACATCTTACACACTATAATAGATTTTAAAATATTGATTGCTAGCTAAATTTTATTCTCTTATTTATGTGTGTTTAAGTGCATATTTTATAAAATAAATAGTTTCTCAAATAATTAGCTTAAACTTTTCAAATATAATAGTATAAAAGTTTCACTGTACCAGTAGGACGAATAGCTATGGTGACGTTAGAGTGTAGGTCACTAAACCCGATGTAATTTTGCTTAGTTCGATATAAAACCTGTCCGACCACTTTGCTTCTAAAGCCTAATTAACGAACACACACCTGCACTCTCACTTTCGACTTTCGTCTTGACCTTGACAATAAAACTGGGGTCTTTGTCTTTCCCCCAGCATTGCATACCTCTTACTTATTCCCCTCTTTTTGTCTTTGTCCTGTGTTACTCTTTGCACGCTTTATAGCTTATAACAGTTTTATGCAGTTTGAAAACTTTGCATAAATCTTTATTTTTTGTGAAACTTTCACTCTTTTTTATATAGAATATTAATAATTTTTATACATAAGAATTTAGTAATTCATTTAGCATTTTATACAGTACGATGTTTCGGTTTTTCTGTAATCTTATAGCTATTTTTATTGTTCGGTTTACTTTGTTTTAAGATGAATGTTTTAAGCTAATAACAATTACTGACATCCGTTCAGCTGCTTTTTAACTCTAATATTCTTTAAGAATGTGCGCACTATTTTATACGATACTTAATTTTATTTGGTACATACAGTTTTCTATAATTTATAGTAAATTATAATATACTAGAGTTTAAGCCCGACTTCGTCGGGAGAAAATGGATTAAAATTCTAACGTCCGACCCAACATCTCCCCAACCAACCCGTCCCAACATCTCCCCAACCAACCCGTCCCAACATCTCCCCAACCAACCCGTCCC
>JAQGAW010004144.1:0-11340 GCA_034698025.1 Phthiracarus crinitus | reverse complement strand
TCAGTCGCGGGAATATATAATGTCTTAATGGGACCAATATTCCAATATCGCCCGATATTAAACCCATTGATAAACACTACAGTTTTAGTCCATTTATCTAACTTTAGAAACGTATCTTTTGGTGTGTCTTTTATTTCAAGTACTGCTCTATACAATGATGGCGTATTTCCTAAAGTTTGATTATTAATCGAAGACCAGTTGCTATCATTTCGAATTTCGATAATGAAGTTTTTATTGAAATCCATAGCAAAAATCTCCCACGTTTTGTTTTGTTTGACGTTATCAATAAGCACTTCACCATTTAGACCTTTTCTCTGCTTATTCATATTGTGACCCCAGTTAATTCGGCCCAAGTTTTCAACAATTATGTCCAATGTATGTATTGATTCATTTGATGAAAATTCGGTGTCATTTATATTAATATTGGCGTCTTTGGTCTCCACATCAATCACTGCCACTTCTTTATTGTCAATTAATATAACTGCTCTGTCGGAAACACCACCTTTTTATAGATAATAATATAACTATTAATTTTATATTTTAAATTGAATGAACATTTATATTTAGCAAACTAAAAATATTTACAATAAAACTAAAGTCTTATAATTTTAATGAATAATGGTAATATTGCTTAAGAGATATTACACTCATTTTAATCATTTCGGTGTGTATTGAATTCAACTCAATAAGAGTAATCGTTGGTAAATAAGTTGGTAATCGTTTAAAATAAAAGCTTTGCGTCAAAACTTGTAACTAATCAAAACGATTGCCAATTTCAATGATAAGCAGATTACTATCAGACATAACGAAAGGTATGTTCCGTGCAATGTATAGATAAAACATTCTGGTAAACATTTGTTTGTTGAATGCTTGGAAAATTTAAGCATTTCATTATTATGATCAGATTGTGGACACAAATGCCCAAATGATTTTGAATAAACTCTTTTCAGATAGTTTTTCGTATAATAAAAGCAGTTAGGGATGGATGCCCCTATAGTTATGAAACATCACACTGCTGTGCGATGGGTTTTTACTGTAATTTATCGGTAAAAATAACGCTATAGTGCGATGTGCTTTTTGGAAATAATATAGATAAAATCGTAATGTTGTGGGATGTGTTTTTTAAAGTAAAAATTTCTATAAAAAATCGTACTGTTGTGCGATTAGTTTTTTCTAAATAAAAAATTTCAATAAAAAAAATCGCACTGTAGTGCTAATGGTTTTAAACATTCACATCAGTATACCTTTAAGTGTTAGATTTTTAAATTTAGGTATTAAAACTCGGTATACAATGAATCCAAAATTCTGTCCGTGATTAATACCAACGTTGAGTTCTTCCATTTTTAAAATCTTTTCAGACACTTCTGGCTTTATTTTATTTAATAAATGACTGTACGGTAGAATATTTGTTACGTTAACGGAGCCATAATTAGCCTTTTCGGAAACCTTTGGCGCTTCCATTGCCTTAACCTGTTGTAAGTTTGGCCTTTCTTTGTAAAGTTTTTCTATAACTTCTTTGGTTTTGTAATATTTTGGACCAAAATCACCTTAAATATAATTTTCAAACATGTATCATATACTTGTACTTAAATTATAAATAAGTTGATGCAAACCCGCTTCAGTGAGTGGTCCGCCGTAATCATAACTGGTTGCAGTCGCTAAATAATGGTTACTACCGATATCTTCGGCGCCATTCATGAAACCAAAATTAGTTCCGCCGATAAACATGTATATGTTTACCGAAGAATTAGCGCCCAATAAAATCTTTTCATACGTTTCCGCGTAATGCGTTACATTAATTTGGGCGTTGAAGTGCGCTTCACCCCAATGCGTATGCCAACCCGACCAGTACTCAGCCACATATAGCGGGCGTTTTTGAATTTCCCGCAATTTGTTCAATTCATTTGTGACGTTAAATTTCAAAAAATTCCCGTTCATTGTCTCTAAGATTTCTTTTATGTAAAAGGGATTCCAAAAAACGTTAAATTTTTAATTTCAATAAATTCGTCTATTAATACCGGGAAGTGAGCCGTGATGATCATTAGTACTCGTATCGGGATCTGATGTGAACAAAAGCGCTTTAATGCCATTCTTAGTAAATGTATTTTTTAGGAAACTCATGTAATCTGCATCCGATTTACTGTTGATTGTGTTGCCATACGAAGCAAATTCATTTTCGATTTGCATCGCTATTATTGGTCCTCCATTTACCGAAAATTGGTGCTCCTTTACTATTGCAAGTAATTTATCAAAATATCTTCCGCTGGCATCTAAAAATGGGGTGTAATTAGTTCTGATCGTCATATGCGGATCTCTCAGAAGCCAAGACGGAAGGCCACCGAAATCCCATTCAGAGCATATATAAGGTCCGGGTCTATACATAGCGAACATATCCGCTGCTTTGATCTCTTTTAAAAATTCATTTATATCTAAGAAACCGGTTTCGAAATCAAATACATTCGGAATTTCTTCGTGCAAATTCCACGGCGAATAAAACTGAACCTAAGATTAAGTTGTATTTTAATTTTAATGATGGATATTATTAGTGGCAATAAATATAATACAGCATTAAGACCAGCTGATCTCATTTTCATAAGCCTATCTCTCCAGTACGGCTTCGGAACACGAAAATAGTGTAGTGAACCGCTCAATATTCGGATTTCTTTTCCATTGAGCGTAAAGTGTTCGCCATTTGCCACTAAACCAGTCTTTATTCCGCCATTTGAGTAGTATTCGTAGTTTGTTGGTAAATCTGCCGAAAGTGTGTAAATAATTTGTATAACTATTAACATAAACAGAAACATATTCTCATTTATAATTATATTAAATCAAAATATCCTTAAATATCATGTTTTATAAACGGAAAATATGACTGATTTGAAACTTTTCACACATGTTTCGCTGATAAAAGAAGGAACTTTATTCAAGTACATTTCAAGTGCATGAAAAGAATGTGTATTATTAAAAGCGAAAACATTTATATTAAGCAACTTCTCTGAAACATAACTCCGTTGATCTCAAAATTAAGGGTTAGACTGCCACGTAAAAAAAGTAAATTTAAACAATAATTTTTATAAAATTTGTCCAAAATTTAAGGGTTCATAAAAATTTATCGGTTTTGATGGACAAATTTTTAAAATATGTCCTTGTAATCTCAATATTTTGGGTAAGGGGGATCGACTTTTGAGCTTATGTGTAGGGAATATATTTGGGCTGACATTCTTGTGAAATAATTCTTTATTTCCTACCATATTCATCCCGTTTCAACTCTATTTTTTAGCCGATTGAGGAAACGGTTTAATATTTAAATCATCAATAAATAAAAATTTAAAATTAAGACTGCCTGATCCAACATGATAAACCCAATTCTCCATGTGCGACCCACTTAACAATGCTCTATCCTACATGACCCAGCTTGAACCACCATGACCCTGTTTGAAACACAATTACAATGCCTGACTCATTATAACACTGCTCTATCTACAATTACAATGCTCGACATACTAAAATGATGTTAATCTCTAATTAGTGATATCAAAACCACCTATTTTACACATAAAAACTAAGGTTATTTCATCTAAACCCACATAGTTTGTCCAACACACTCCATATTAAGTGACCCTTCAATACAACTCAATTATTTAAGGTAACTACAATGGTATAATTTTGAACTGTCATATTTTGTTTTATTCCACATTTGATCCCAAAGAGTACAACAAACCTATCTTCACCTTCATTATTGCACTCTTTTCTTCATCCTGAATCCATCGATATAAGAGTCAAGGGGTGGGGCTGATAGGGGAGGGCCTATTTAGAAAATAACCACAAATTTTGAATTTTATATATATTATGATTCTATAATTACATAAATATTTAGTGCTTTAATTAAATGATTTAAAAAAACAAATTCATAAATGATAAGTTCTTATAATGTTTTTTTGTCAAAAGTACCCTATTTTCTTATAGAAGATCCGCCGACCTTTTAAAGAAAAAATCTTATTTTTAAAAAATATTTAAGGTGCTGGCAATACACAAGGTGCGGACAATCTATAATTTTTACTTTCATTTAAAAATATGTAAAAATAATTCAGTACGGATCATACATGAGTGCGGATCTTCTTTTGGTTCATACAGGTTGAGATTATGTTCAATAATAATTATCTATAAAATAAACAAAAAACTAATGATGACTTGCGTCAAAAATTGTTATTCTATTAAATTTCTTAATCTAGTATAACAATTGCTACAATTATCTAATAATTAAATTATTAATAGAACCACAGAAAAATAAATATTGTTTTTATAAATGGCAAACAAACAACAAATAAATAGAAGCAGAACATACAACTAACTAATATATTACTCAAACAATTTAATAATAATAAATTCATTTTTTCAATTAAAGATAAATTAAATACATTATTTATTTTAAAGTGTTTCGCTTATAGCCGCAAATAAATCAAGAATTAGATATCAAAATAGCTCTATAAATTGATCTAAGATTGTACTAAAATGGCAAAGAAAATACAATTATTTTTTAAAAATTATTACGAATTCGTTTAAGAATTTCTAAAATTTCATAAAATAAATATTTATTTAGATACTGGATTTTTAAATATAATCAAACAAATACTATTTTAGTATCTTTTTTGTGAAGAAATTTGGAAATATTTTTCAAATTTTGTAAAATTATTCTTTTTATATGAAATTTACTGTAGTATTTTCGAAGGAGTCAGGAAAACTCTTCGGATTTAAATGAAAGTATTTAATGTCTTGGAAATATTGCATTTAAAATAGCTTTTTATTATAAAATGTTATGAAAGTATCACAGATTAAGTTAATATAAGAGACTCTGTTAGAATTTTTTCAAATTCAATATTCAATTAGTCTTCTAATTTTGACAATTGAACCAAAAGTTTGAAAATATTAATAAAATTTGAAATTTTGATAAAATATAAATACTGGTAATACCTTGCATATTATCTAATTTTTATTATTTCTTAAATAAAATTTACTATATAATGCATTTATTGGAAATTTTTGTTAAAACGACTTTTTGTGAAGTTTTGTTGTTTCCATTTAGATTTTGGATGTAACAAAAAAAATCATTGTTCTACTAATCAATAATAAAGGCTTTTAATTACAAGAGTTATTTTACTAAAGAAAAAATTATTTTCAATAAATTGTTTTTAGCTCACTTTGAGTCAAAAGGAGCTATTGGATTTGCAATGTCCGTATGTCTATCTGTAGACGGGTCTTTATATTTATTAATGGAATTTTTATTTATATTAATAAAGGAATAGGAGACTATTTTTTATGATAGGAGTCTTTTTAGAGGAAAATTGTTACAAAATGTGCTAAAAATGAGCCGAAAATTGGGGAAAATGTCATAAGTTATACTACAAATGGTTTACTACTGTACAAAAATAGCTTAAAATAGTATAAAAATTACAAATTATAAATTAAATATGGACTAAAAGCTGATGAAAATAATCTAAAACGGCTTTAATATTTATTAAAATATGATTAAAATAGGATAAAAAGGAATCAAATATTGTTTTAAATAACATAATTAAAACTATTTAGAGTTAAAACCAATCACACACATAATCACATTCTCTTATATAATGCATTTGATTGTTCTCTTAACAACAATTTATGTGATGTCTCGACGAAAGCTAAAAAACAAATGATTCAAAATTCTCAATACACTCACTGAAGTGCTATTTACAACAATGTATTATAAAACTATAAATTTTTTTCATTTAAACAATATTTAGTAAAAGTAATATCTGCTAAAAAACAAACGTAAAATATAGTTGTTCAACAATATAATAAATAAATTAAATGCAAAAAATATTTAATACACAAAAATTTGACTATACTATTGAATTAACATAGAATACAACCCAAAGTGAGCTCATTATGTATGTGTCATACTTTTTCTTGTTTTATTTGTAATTACTCTGTTTATTGCATAAGTTTGTCTCTATTTGCAATGTTTTCCTTTAATCAAATGTACTTGTTTTTTGTTGAACATAACTTAATACAAACAAAAACATTAAAGAAAATTAGCGCTTTTCATAAAATATTCATATTCATCATACGACTCGATTGAGTTTCAGTACAAATAAATACAGTTTATTATACAAAACTGCCTTTCGATAAATATTTCTGTACAATATTTGATTATGATGAATGATTTAATACCAAATACAAATATTATCATTTATGAGCATTAATTTAAATAATAAATAGTCAAATTTTCTAATTTGTTAACATTTAAATATAGTAATTTATACAATGCTTATGTTTGTTTATCAACATTCGGAAGAGTTTTTGTTGTGCTTATTTGTGTCTATAGAAACAAAATTTTTAACAATATTTCAAAAAATATTTCTAGTCTTTCATGAGCTTATATAATCCAGTTTTTTGAGAGCTCATTAAGAAAATATTTCAAATGCTTATGTTATGTTGGATAACGAAGTAAAAGTTAATAAAATGTTAATTCGTCAATACAACGGCGAAAAGCATAATATTATTTGTGTGATTATCTTATGGTACTATCGCTTAATTGGCCATACATTTGGCGGTACAACTCTTAAGCGATATAGTATTGGAACCAATAAATATTTAAACGCTTATGGTTATGCTACTGTTATGGTCACTACTTTCATCAACATTGTAGGCATTTATCTTTTCACTAAAAGCGCTGATATGTTTCCAATTTTTAAAATTTCACTGTCAGTGACTTATCTAACAATCATAATGGTATCGATGTTTAGCATTGAAGTTATACTTAACTCTTGGTATTTGCAATTATACGGACAATGGATGTTAAAGTTAATTTGCAAATTTAAAATCAGAGGTATCATAGATTATTGTTGATTATAAATCCTTAATGAATATGTCCAAAGGGTAAAATTTTCTTTGAGAAAATAGACTGAAATGCTGTGGAAAATCTTTGGTAAATTTTAAAATTTTTTTTGAGAATAATAGTAAAATTCGTTGATTATTCTTTTAAAAAATTAAATTTTTTCAAAATTCTTTGACAATCATTTGAAGGAAAATAGGATAATTTCTTTAAAAATTTTATATATTAAATAAAATAATACTTAAAATTCAGCAGTGGTACTTTTTGTTTTTGTGAAAATTATTTTTAAAATGATAACTTGAATTAAAATTATCAATAAAATTTGAGTTTTTAATTCTTTGGAATTCTTTGAGAAAATTAACTATTTTTCTCAAAGAATCATTCTTTGAGAATAAAATTCTTTGACTTTCTTTGATCATAGAATATTTTTACCCCTTGAATATGTCATATAAATCTTTGTTTGATAAATTATCATAATCAATAACAGACAGAAAATATCAAATTTCACTTTTGATGGTATGGGTTACTCTCATAAGTTTGCCAATGATTGGGCTTATCTATCGCTTGGAAACAGAACACATTACAAATATTGCCAAGATTTTACTTACCTATAGATGTGTCATACAAGTTCCCTCGTCGTACACACAATCTGTTTGCACGTGGATTGTGTCGATATCCGTTTACAAGCACTTCAAAGGTTTGAGGACAAACTTAATTAAAACAAAACCAAAAACTGCTGAATTGATCGGAAATACTAGAAAAGCAATAATGGAAACTCGAAACGTTATCCTAAAACTGGATCATTCATTATCATTCATTCAAATTGTGACCACAATAACAACAATGGCTGGTGTTATGGTTCACATATATCTACTATCGATTCAATGCAAATATCCTGAATTACAAAAGTTTCAAATCGGACAAGTATTTTGTTTGGCATTGTCGTCATTAAAACTCGTGTTAAACTGCATTATTAATGGTTTGGTTCACGACGAAGCGGACAAACTTTTATCATCATTGGATGACATCAATCTATCGCATACAATCAAAGATAAAAATGCATACAAAGAAGCGCTGATATTCATGGCTATTAAAAAAGATTGCGGTTTTGGTTTCACTATTGCGGGGTTTATGCCATTACGGAGAACTACTCTTTTACCTGTATTATAATTACATGATTACTTTTTAATATAAATTACTAATCCTTTATTCTTTTCCGAATAGATATTCAGTTTTATGCTAATGTATTCAGTAATACTCATACAAACTGGTACGATGTCATGATTCATTGTCTCACTCCGTATTTTATCGATCAGTGAATTATTGTTACCTCATTGAAAATAAATTTCTCTTAAGTAAATATAATACTCAAATAAATCGTTTATGTATTAAACAAACTCAAACCAACACATTAATTCATCTTTTTTTATTATTTATCGAATTTCATTAATTAATCAATTATTATATATTTACAAATAATAAAAACCAGCATAATTTTAAAAATATTTTTAACTAATTTTTAATATTTGAATGTTAAAATTTTTGATTACATTGTGTTATTTAAGAAATTAATTTTTAAAATGAAAAATTTAAAAAACAATCTCATCCAAAGACGAAAAAATATTCTATTTCAAATAAAAATGACACAATGGAACATTTGTTATGAACAGCTCATTTGTTTTGGCAACATTTGTAATAACAAAAAATAAATTTCAAATAAGTAACATTATTAAAAAATTTGACATTACGTAACATTTGCTTTCATTTTGTCTGTATTTGAAAGACATTTGCGTTATGAAACCACTTGTGCGCCGAGTTTGAAAAGAATTGGCCGTCTTTTAAAAATCAAATGTGTTTTAAAGTAATTACATTTATTTGTTATTAACATTTTTCATCTTTATCAAAGGTCGTAATATTTTTTAATGGGTAGTTTTTAAACTCCTCTTATTTATAAAATGCTCTCAATCGATTTTAAACAAATGTTTTTTAAATTTTCAAAATTTTGGATAGGTTTTCAATTTTACGAGATTTCTTTGGGTCAACCCTTGACAAGTATTTCACCCAATTTGTTAGATATGATGTTAATACAAAAGATTTAAATGTTTAACATTTAAATAGTATTACCAAAAAAATTCATTTAAGGTTAAATTATAACATTGTGGGATAAAATTATTTTTATAACTTCAACTGACATTTGCGCATTACTTTTATTGCTATTTTATGCTTAATTTTTTTGTATAGCTCTTCTTTCTATACAAAAAATGATATCTAAAATGGGTAAATCGCATTGAAAAGCATTGAGATCCATTTAAGGTATTATGGGGTAATAGATTGCCCCGTACTTACATTAGGGTTATTAATTTTCTAATTGATTAATGAATGAAAATATACTGAAATACAAAACACTTATATATAATTAATTGAGGCATATATAAAAACCCAAAAAAAAACAAATTTAGGGAAAAAAGTTATTAGCGTGCTTTGGTTTTTAATCCCAATTATCAGCTAAAGTGTTAAATGAACTTTTCTTCTCAAACAAAGATGACATATATTAAGCGTAAAAGCTTATTAACCAAAATAAATAGTTTATATTTCGTAATCAAATTTCTTAATAAAAATATTACTGTATTAATATCGAATTAATGTTTAGATAAGTTTAATTAATTTCAGATATATAAGACAAACAGCTAAGATTATTCTAAATTGAACTTATGATATTAATTTTATCATAATAAAAGGATTTAGATAAACATATTTTTAAATCGTATGCTAAATTTTATCCTATATTAAGAGAATGTTAGGATATGTGAGAAACTTTTGTTAATTGACCGATGTTTATGAGATTATTAGTTTAAGTATAAATAAAATCATCATTTATAGAATTGTATGTAATTATAATAATCGCCACGTTTACAAACATTTACGATGAAACTAATATCAATAATAATGTTATTATTTATATGTATTTCTTGTGGTCGTAAGTTTTAAATTTTTGTTTGTTTTATACATTGCATTAGATGATAATAAAATATACTTTTTGGTTTTATCCTACAGTTTGTTCATCGTATACAGACTTGAGAAATGACTTGATATCATTTGTGCAATTACTAGCATCAAAAGCCAGTAAAGTTGAGATTGAAGTAAAGCAACGGAATAATACGCGTTTGTCAAACTTAATACAATCATATGGAACTAGAATTGTCTAATTGGCGGAGAAATTAAATACGACCACAAATGAAACAGAGATCAATGAATTGCAATACAGTTTGATTAATGTTATATCATATATGATGATTGCATTTGATATGGCAGGTATGCCTGATTATGATTTGGAATTCCTTAGATTTGTGGTTATAATAAGAAGAGAAGAAATACTAGAAAAGGCAAACTTAGAGTTAGAAATTTTGGAACAGAAAAATAATACTATTATGGCTACAAATTTGAAAAAAGATATGAAAATAATCCAAGAATATGTGGATAAAGTAAGAAATTCAACGATAATGTTTGATGTATACGATAAATTAGTGGATATGTCAAAATGTGTGCAGCAATTAGAAAAAGATTTGTATGAATTGGGAGATTTAAGTTGGGATTTGGAGAATACAAAGGACATGTTATTAGAGAGATCTTATTTATTGTCAATGCATTTGAATGTTAGTATTAAGAAATTAAAAAACGAAATTTTTTTGGATGAGACAGTTATAAATCTGGTAACTTATCTCGAGGATGATAACCAAAAAATGAATGATATGACTGAACAACTCAGGAATGAGAGCGATAACAATACTATCGCTGAACTGGAGTTCAATCTTTCTAGCATTGTATTAAAAGTCGAGTTTGAACTCGTGTTTTTAAGCATTGCAAACGTTAGCGCGCAAGAAAGCCAAGCATTGTTGCATGGAATTCAAGAATTGACATCAAAAATTATGACTAAAGCGAGAACATTTGCTGAACAAAATAGTCCCAGCAATGCTGATGTATTTTATGTGTTGAAGGAAAGTCTGACCGATTTAAATATCGCAGTTCGAAACAACATTGCTTTTCCGATAGAAATATTCAATTTAGGAGCAAAATTTATACTTATTGAATATAGATTTCACAATCTATTTGAAAATTAAATGTGAAATTATACAAATAATTTCCAAGCAATTAAAAATGGTTTAATTTTTTTGATAAATTGTTATTAAAAGTAACCATTATTTTTAGCTTATAAAACAAGAAAGAGTATGAACATACACAATGAGCTCACTTTATATTATATTATAAGTTAATCCAATAGTATATTCCAAATTTTTGTGTATTAAATATTTTTTGTCGTTTTAATTTTATTTTCTATTGTTGGCTAACTATATTATATTTTGTTATTTACGCATTTTCTACTTTTACTATATATTGTTCTAATGAAAAAAATTTATAGTTTTATATTATATTGTTGTAAATAGCACTTCAGTGAGTGTATTATGAAT
>JAQGAW010004143.1:0-11343 GCA_034698025.1 Phthiracarus crinitus | reverse complement strand
ATTGTCGCACATCGAAGAAATAAGATTAGATCATAATTTGATTACAACACTAGACGCACATAGCTTTTACATAAACATTGATCCGATCACGAAATATATTGATATTAATTTAAACCATAATGCACTAAATTTGTTAAACCCTATAATGGTTAATAGTAAATGGACTATTGATCTCTATATTGAATACAATGGTCTCAAATCACTACCAGAAGCAGTTTATAAAACATTTTTCGAGAATAATAGAAATAAACTGCATACGAATGGAAACGCGTTTGTATGTGATTGCGCAACAATGAAGTGGATATTAAGTATTGTTAATTCAAATATGATTCACATTAAATGTAGTAATTTGAATGGAATGGATATTATTAATATAAATTGTCAGTAAACAATTTATACAATTTAGTAATTTATACAGTTTAGTAATTTAAACAATTATAAATAATCAAACAACGAATTCACATCATTAAGAATACTAATAGTTTTTAATTTTTGTTAATTTATTTAATAACAAAATTTATTGTTGACTAATCAACGTAAATGTATTCTCTATGCATTTTTATTATTTAGCTTCTCATTTGTTGTGAGCTATTATTTTTTGTTTATTAATGTAAATATTACACATGTGAATGTATTACCATATTTAAAATTTTTATATTTTTTCAATTAATTATCACTTAAAAGTATAACACAAATTTTAATAATTATCATTAGACGTTGTTTGCTGAAACGATGAGTGAGTGCAGTGTAGTATTCTTTGATAAGCATGTTATTAGTAATATTATTTAAGATTGTTTTGGTGATGGTGTTTGCGTGCTTTGATATCAAATCAAATGAATTCTTGAATAGTCATAACTTATTTGCTATTCTGACTCTGATTGAATATTCATAATGATGTTTAGTTTCTAATCAAACAAAACAGAAAATTTAATGATCACATAATAGGGTATATTCTTCAATATATTTTAATTTTTGCATTTTTGCATGTTTAAACATGCTTTTGCTTTACAGAATAATGCGTAAGAATTCAAAATTTATAGATAGTTTTAAAAAATACTTTAATCATAACACAATGTTTTAATTAATTTAATAATATTATTTTTGAGGATTCAAATTAAACTAAAACACAAAAACACGCTGAATTATTATGTGTAACAAAGAAAATAATATTTTATTATTCTTGAGTAAATAAATGATATCATATCTATATATATTTAAACAAATAAAAAATCGAGTATCATCTGTTGAATTTACAGTCATTTCAATTTGCTTTGGAATGTCTTTGAACTTTCTATTCTATAAATTATTTATATTGACATGAATCTATCGGTAGATTTTTATTACAACTATTAAAGTCATAGGAGAGACTACTATCATATAATACAATATGTTTTGTTAAGAAGAAATATATTTTCCTATAAAATAATTAGATCCTTATCGAAATTATTGGAAACAAGTTGGCTTTGCAGCATAACTTCTGCCTTTAAACACAATTATAATTTTTAGCAGTTTATTAATTTATTTATTATATGTTATCTCGTAGTAGATTTCGTAGTTATCACCCTTTTCATACAAACAACTGTTTATTAACGACATATAATTTAAGTGACCTTTGGTCTAAACATTGGCTAACGTTAACGTACTGTATAAATGTGTGTAACAAAATTGCATTTACAATGCATTGAACTTTTCCACAATAAATTAATATGTACTGTACGCGTGTTTAAACCCCCTAAACCATCCCGAAATTAACGTTTAAAATTTTTTGAATAGTTTTCCCGGGTCCCTCAGACCATGGAAAACAATTTTCCAATTGACAATATGCCCCTAACTATAGCCGTTTGGTCAGAATATCCTGATCAAAAAACAGACTTAAGAAATTAAATATATAGACTATATTTTTGTGTATTAAATATTTTTTGTCATTTAAATTTTAGTTTCTATTGTTTGGATTATTTTAAAGCCTTTTTAACAACCGTATAATCAATTTTTAAACTTTTAAAACCCTATTTTAACCTATTTTATGTCCATTTTTAGATTTTTAAAACGCATTCTTGTCCTATTTTAAGCCCATATTTAGTTAATATTTATCCATTTTTGGCCATTTTAAAGCCATTTTTAGCCCAAATTAAGCCATATAGGAGTCTATTCAACAATGATTTTTAGAAGATAGGAGTCTATTTTTATGAAGATAGGAGTCTTTTTAGAAAAAAATCCCTTTATTAATATAGAGAAAAAATCCCTTAATAAATATAGAGGCTTGTCTACAGACAGACAGACAGACATACAGACAGACAGACAGACAGACAGACAGACAGACAGACAGACAGACAGACAGACGGACATCTCAAATCCAATAGCTGACTTTTACAAAGTGAGCTAAAAAACTCGGGCCTGGTTTTGAAGTTTTTCTGATTTTTATTAATTATTATCATTTTATTTTATTTCAGAAATTAAAAAAATTTAAACAGTATTATTTTCTTTTGATAATTGTTAAATTAATAAAAATAGATAACAAAAACATAACAAAAACCTATAATAATGGATAATTTATTTTTTAAAGGTCACATTTCCGTAGCACGACATTAGTGCGAAGACATTACCGCGAATGCAATACGGCGAACGACGTTACCGCGAGCGACTCTAGCGGGAAATACGTTACAGCGAACGCATTAATATTTTTTAAAAAATTAATGATTTTTATTTTTGTATTTTTTTTAACCTTAAAATTTAAACACTGCAATTTTTTGAAACTTTTATAAATTAAGCTTTTAATAATTTAAATTAACTCAATTCGCGGTAATGTCGTCCCCGTTAACGTCGTTCGCGGTAATGTTTTGGAAGTATTGGCTTCGCGCTAATGTCTTGGAATCCATATTTCGACGAATTTTTAATAAAACAATTTTTACGTTTTTGATTGTCGCGGGCCGGACTTTTGACTTTAAGAAATAATCGGGCTCGGGCTGGGCACAACTTTCAACTTTCGGGCTTCTGTAGGGATTGGGAAATTTTAAAGATTAACTACACTATTAAACATATTCAAAATTTAATTTGGAAACTGTAATTATTTTGTTTAATTTAAATACGATTTTGCACAGAATGATAAATTTTAATTTCGTGGACCTTTGTCTTTCAAATTACAATATATATTACAACTTGTTTTAAAATTTCAAATAATAATAAATTTTTCTATAAATCTAAAGTAAAAATACTTTAAAAATTTTTGTTTTTGAGTGTTGTTTGTTAGTATAATTTATGCTGGAATTTTATATATTTTTATATATCTTAATTGTTTATCCCTATTAATAAAAAGCGAAAAAAGCGAAGTTAATCATTCCCACTGACAAAGCCAAAACTTTAGGAACTATTTTTTTCGCATAATGTATAACAATATTTAATTATAATAACGAGTTATGAGGTACAAAACACTTATAAATAAAATATATGTATCAAATAAATAAATTTAATATTTCCGAATTTAATAATTCAGTGTATGATTCATTGTTTATACAATGCTTCTTAACGAATAAAGCGATTGATAATGATTTCAATAAAGTAATCGAAACATTGTAGTCTATGGCTATAGACAAATGAAATTTTGAATTAAAATTATATTATTTAACTTATAAAACATACATTTAATTTATTATCGACTTTACTTCTCTATAGAGTGCGAAATCATCAATATATTAAGGCCCTAACCCGATGTAAGCCCGCCAGGCATAGGCCCGAGCCCGACAAAAGCCGGACAAATTTAAATTAAGAAAGCCCGATCGGCCCGATTTTCAATCGAAACATTTAAGTTGCAATAAAAAAAAATAATTTATTTGCAATATTCCTTAAAAACAATTAATGTAGTAAAGAAAAAATATTTATGCATTAAACTATACTGTTTTCTGAAGTGAAATAAATAAATTTCACAAAAAAATTTTACAATTTTTGAAATATTATATCAAAAAATTTGAAATAATGTTCTAAATCGGGCCTTAAAATTTTGAAACTAAAGCCCGGCCCAATTTGATTTTCTTAACTTAAGGCCCGAGCCCGACTAAGCTCGACAATTTTTGTCGGGGGCCCGAATAACCATGGTCCGTGTCACACTCTACTACTCTATACGCTTAACTCTGGTACTGAAAATAACAAGTCTATAAACAACAAACGAATATAAATCAAAACTAATCGGAACAAGAGTTAACACATAAGATATTTATTGTAATCAGTAAAATTAAAGAAAAAATGCTCTATTTTCTACTAAAATATTAGCTTGTTCTTAATAGTATTAAAAGTATAGCTAATAATTTCGTATAAAATACAGCATTTTTTCTTTAGTTTTAAAACCATCAGACTTATATATTAATATCTATTAAAGTTTAGAATTTAAATAAAAGTGGTTTAATTTTCCATTTTTCCCAGGTTGACACATTTGTAAAATATTCCGGGATATGCATATTATCTAAAACCAGCAATGAAGCCCGCCTTCGGTGGGAAATAGATTAAAATAATTCTTTATAAATAATATATTTTTTAAACTAACATTTCCCTTACCTGCAAAAACACAAGAAAAATATTCCTTAATTCATAAAAAGTGTTGGCTATACGAAATTTATGTAGAATATGTTAAAAATTGCCTCGTATGATACTTTTTATGAACTGAGGACTATGCGTCGGGACGGACTATCCACAGTAATTTAGGGTATTTATAACTAAAAACTTGATAAATTAAAAATTGATGTAGTAATAATAGTTTATGAATGCTTTACCCTTAGACAATAACTTAGGACTTAAAACATATTAGTACAAAATTTATATAAATATTTGAGTTATTATTTCATTATATACTTTTCGTAAGATAAATTAGAATAAACGACAATAAAGAATGGTAATTAAGGATGGCATACATATGTCATTATTTTGTTGTACTTTTTCATATGAACAAATAAATGATATTAAGCATCAGCGTTATACTTAGAAATTAGAAACACTTTTAATACGACCATGAATTGAAATGAATACATTCGTAACCGAAATGATGAATATAATGATAATATTGATCCAATTATGATATCACAGACACAGTTGCAATGTCTGCACTATTAATATCATAAGATAAGAATGAATACTGAATCGATAGTCAATTAATTAATCAGATAAATACACACTTAAATCAATTACTAATTAATTATTAATACTCATGAGTTATAACAAATAACGACAATCTAATTTCAATAACTGTATATTGAAAACGCATGTAAAATGCATACAAAGTAAATCTTAATTTTAAGTTAATGTTTAAGCATTGAGAGAACACATTGAAAGTGAATGTTATCAATCACATGTAAGTATCATATGTTAAGTATAAGTTAAGTATATTTTAAATATATAAGATATTATTATTAACTTATACTAATATCTAATTCTAAAAACATGACATATTTTATGGTTCATCATTCTCCCCTGTCTTAAGAAGACTCAAGTATGTGAAACGGTTCAAATTGACAGATGTGGCAGTTGAATTTTTGATTAGTTTCTAAATTCTGAATTTCAAAATTGACTTTGTTTTCATGACATTTTGAAACACTGAAAGGACCTTTGAATTTTGGCGTAAACTTATTCTATGATGGATGAATCTCAGGAATACGCTTCTTAACTGTATCAAAAATTTTCAAACTTAAACTTGGATGCTTAGCTTTAAATTTAGCTTTTGATTGATTAGTTCGATCAGTTGCTATACGTCTAGCATTAGAAATATCAATACTGTTTGTTAAATCAGAACCTTGAAACAATTAATTAGGAGTGAAACCAGTAATGCTATGATTGCTGTTATTGTAATTATCAACAACTTTTGGTACTAATGTAGACCATTTGAGATTTGAATTATCAAGTGATTCCATACGAATACTTTTAACAATGGTATCATTCACTTTTTCAGTTAATCCATTAGTTTGTGGATGGTAAGTAGAAGTGAAGCTTTGTTTGACAATATACTCATCCATAAAATGTTTTTAGACTCGAATTTTGAAATTTGTACCATTATCAGTGAGTAATCGTTTGGGTTTAAACTTATTTAGAATAGGCTTTAGCATATCAATAATTGTTTGATTAGTGTTTGTTTGAGTAGCTTTTGACGAGATTGATGATCAATTAGCACTTGAATGTATTTAGCTTTAGTTGCATTGGCAGAAAAACCCATAACAACCTTATCCATAGCCCACAACTCTTATGAATTATCAGGAGTTGAAAAGGGAGTGAGTGGACCATATAAAGAATGGTTGGATGGTTTAACTAATTGACATGTTTAGCATGATTTGACATATTGCTTAATATCCGAAATCATATTTTTCCAAAAATACTTTGACCAATTCATTTAATAGACCGCTTAATGCCTGGATGTCTTGATTTCTCATGATATAATTTCATGAATTTTAAGAGAAATTGATTTGAAATGGCAGCACGAAATTAATTATTGAATCTTTTACAAATAATACCATTTTTCAAAATAAAAGGTTTTGTAATTTTCATATTGGATTCACTTTGACATTGTTTAATTGTATTGATAGTTAATAAATCGATTTTAAATTTAGTTGAAACAAGTGTAATCTCAATAGGAGCACGAGATAATGCGTCGACATGTTCCATTCGTGAACCTGAACAATGCACAAATTTGAATGAATATTGACAACGTATTTCACCAGCAATAAAGACGATGATTCTTATCTTTAAAATTTAATAATCAAACTAATTGTGAACAAAAACGACAGTAAAATCAGTACCATCCAAATAGACACTGAAATATTCAATAGAACTAATAAGAACTAAAATTTCTAACTCTGTTGTACTATATCTCGATTCAACATCGCTTAATACTTTTCCGTTAACTGTATAAATACCTAACTTGTCAAGATAATTGATTCTAATATTGAAACTTTTAGCGGTATGCAGGCTAATAATGTTTGCTGTTGAATCTGTATCTAACACTACTTTATTAATATGCCCATTTATCTCGACAGGAATGAGAATGAATTGAGTCAATGAATTCTTAAAAGCGGCTTCGATACTCGCAGATTGAACTATTGTTGCAACTTGTGATACTTTACTCCCAGGCTAAGCACATTCAACTGGTTTTATTTCTGGTGGCTTTGGCTTATAATCTGGACACTCTTTATGCCAATGGTATACAAATAAAGCATGGCTTGGGAAGCTTTCGTTTAGGTTTGTTAGTGGTTTGAATACTTTCATCGCTAGGTTTAGGATTAGCAACTCATGTTATGAATGAGGATTATATAAAATAATTTATGCATAAAGTTTGATCTAGAAACAATAAATGTTTTACTATTGTTAAGACTTAATGATCCGATTATTATGTCCATTAAAGGCGAAGTTAGAAGTCTGGATCAATGTGCATGTTATGAATTTAGGCGAAAGTAGAAGTCTGGATTAGTGCATGTTATGAATCAATATTATTTAATATAATTTATTCATAAAGTAAATTTGATCTCGAAACAATACATGTTTTAAATTTGTTAAGACATAATAATCGGATAATTATTTATATGTCGATTAAAGGCTAACTTGATTTGATCTATTAACAATGCAGAATAGAAAAAATTTGCTGTATGTTTAACTTTCTTATCTGATGCATTTTGCTGTCTTAACTGATTGTCCGCTTCTGTACGAGATGCTACTTGTAACCACTCTTGAATACTGTCAACACTAGCTGAATACAAGATAGTTCTCATATGAAGTGGTAGACTTTCAGTTAACTTATCAATAATAAATCGTGAATGTGAACCAGTTTGTTCTAACAATATAACCGATATAATTTCTTATAGATTACTCTTTACGAAGTTTTCGTTGCTTTACACTAATAATTGATGAGATCAGTTGATTATCGAATCGATTTATCAATGAATCTTTGACTTCCTTCCAATTTATTACAAGCTATCAATTTATCACCGAATTGTGTTGCATAGTATTGAAATGCAGGAGCAGATAAATATGAAATCAATTTTGAAACCTTTACTTTATCCTCTTTAGATAAAAATGAAATTTCAAATAATTTAATCCACTGTTTAATATCAATTTTCTTCTCAGACCCATCGAATAATTCCAATATAGGATCATTTGTTGCCATCTCTACCGCTAACGTTTTCGACAGAAATAGGATTTTCAATGATATGACCCAAATTAAACTCTTCGATTATCTCCGAATTAGAATTCTGATTATCAATGATTGGATTTTGAATGACTGGTAAAACCTTCAACTCTTTGTTACCAGGTTTACTCAATGTATTATAATCTATGCGCTCCTTAGCCTTTCTCTGCGGTTGGGATCTCTTACTACAGTCCCCCGTTATGACAACAATTTAAAAATTAAAGAAATTATACGTATTAGACTTTAACCGTTGAATCAATTCTTGACTTCCGTTTATGTTCGAAATCCGCCCACAATTTCAGTTTCAATTTAATTAATTCGATTAGACTCGACTATCAATTCCTCCACATCTTTGAATTAGAATGACAGATTGCGCCAAATAATACGATCATGAATTGAAATGAATATTATCGTAACCGAAATGTTAAATGAATGGTCATAAAATGATAATATTGATCCAATTATGATATCACAGACACCTACACAGTTGCAATGTCTATACTATTGATATCATAAGATATGAATGAATACTGAATCGATAGTCAATTAGTGAATAAGATAAATACACATTTAAATCAATTACTATTAATTACTAATACTCATGAGTTATAACAATTAACGACAATTTAATTTCAATAACTGTAAAATGAAAACGAATGTAAAATGCATACAAAGTAAATCGTAATTTTAAGTTAATGTTTAAGCATTCAGAGTCACTTTGAAAGTGAATATTTTCAATCACATATAAGTATAAGGTAAGTATATTTTACATAAATAACATATTATTATTAACTTATGACATATTTTATTACGCATTACTAAACTTACATTTCAAAATTAAACATATTCAATTTTTTTAATTGGAAACTGTACAAATTTAATTTAATTTAATTACGATTTTGCACAAAATGATTAATTATTATTTTTTGGACAAAGTAGTATTCTGCCTTTGTTTTTATAATTACACTCATTCTTCTTATTTAACCTCAAAAATAGCATTTATAGTACATGAAAAATCATATTAAATATTGACTTCAATAGCATTAAAAATAACATCTATTTTTATCAGATAATTCACATTAATTAATGAATAATAAAAACTTTTCAATATAAAATTTTTTGTTAAATATTTTTTTAAATAAATATTCAACATTATAGAAATTTACAATCTATTAGATAAGATTTTTGAAAATTTTGTAAAATATATACTGTACATTGTTTAAGAAATTTATATATAGTTTTTAAATGATTTTTATGTGGTTCACGAAACCATCGAATTTAAACGACAATTTTTTTCTATCCGGAATAATTGCATATAAACTAACTAAAAAGCATTTATAGCAATAATCATTAAAAATAGTAATAATAAATGGATCTAAAAATGATTTCATTTTATATGATTCGTGTGCTTATAAAATAGAGAATTATGGCTTAAGAAATAAAAGAAAGTATCAAATACTGTGATTTGGAGGCTCTATATGTTACTATTTTCACCTTTTTGATCTTTCATACCAATCTCAGAGCTCATTCACATGAAAGAATAAAATTTATAAGTTCAAACTCAATCTTGTGAAGCTGAGCTTTATGACGAGCTTATGTTTATTCCATGATGTTAAGGCAATTTAAGTTAATTTAAATTATTAATGGATTAATTTATATAAATTTAAAATATTTGCAGTGTTTAAATATTAAGGTTAAACAAAAATACAAAATGAAAATTCAAAATCATTAACTTTTAAATTAAATTTTTGATAAAATATTAATGTGTATAAAAGTTGAGCCGCTAATATAATTAACCCTTCATAAATAAACTTTAGGACATACTGGGCTAAAAAATGAATAAAATGGCAAAAGTTTTACGTGACATCTATTCAGGCTAGATTTGAACGATATTAATTTCGGCAATTTATGCCAATATCTGGTATAAAGTCTGACCCAATATTACTACATTTAGGTACAATTTAAATTTACTACAATAATCTTCATTCGATTCAGTTTATAATGCATAAAAAAAATAAAATATCACAGATGATATCTATTCATTATCAGAATCAATAAATGATGTGTGCAAAATTTTTAATTTTATACACAAAGGCATTTGTGTACACAAAGTGCGGATTTTACGAAGTGTACGGACAATCTGTTAAAAATTGCTTCGTGTTATACTTTCCGCAGTAATTAAGGGAATTTATAACTAAAAACTTGATAAATTAAAAATTGATGTCGTAATATAACTTGTAATAATAATTTAGTTTAGAAATTATGTTTTCATTTTGAAAATTGAATGTTTTTTGTAAATCTTTCAAGTAAGGTCGGGTTTGCTCTAAAAATTTTAAATCCAACCCGACCCGAACCTTACATTTCGGGTACCCGATTACATGTCTAATGTGCACATTTCTTAAGTTAACTAAAAAATTACGCATCACTAAACTTATATTTCAAATTTAAACATATTTAATTTTTTTAATTTAATTTAATTTCGATTTTGCACAAAATGATTAATTATTATTTCTTGGACAAATTAATGAAAAATTTTCAAATTAATATTAATCTAATTCTTAGAGCTATACCGTAATAGAATACACGAAATAACTTTTATTTCTATGCTCTCAAAACCAAATCTATTTGTTTATGGTTATTTAAAGTTTTTAATTTCAATTTTAAAAGTTGTGCATCTAATTATGTATTGCTCGCAAAATACATCACATTTAATATTTAGACATCAATAATGAATGACTGTAAGTCATTCGAAACTGTTGTCTTGATTTGAAACTTTGAAACTGCTTTCTAATGTATGATAAAACATTCTAAAAAATTTTCAATATAAAATTTTTTTGCTAAATATTTTTTTAAATAAATATTCGACATTATAGAAGAATTTTAGATAAGATTTTTGAAAATTTGGTAAAATTTATACATTGTTTATGAAATTTATACATATTATTTAAAAGACTTTTATGTGGTTCACGAAATCGCAATAAATTGCAATTTTTTCTTTTTAAAATTTTTTTGCTTAACATTATTTATAAATATACAAATTATTTTACTTTTACTTTTACTTTTACTTTTACTTTTACTTTTACTTTTACTTTTACTTTTACTTTTACTTTTACGTTTACTTTTACTTTTACTTTTACTTTTACTTTTACTTTTACTTTTACTTTTACTTTTACTTTTACTTTTACTTTTAC